>JAVTVY010021722.1:0-84708 GCA_036873755.1 Hanleya hanleyi
GGTGGGCTTCTAATCGGCAAGCGCAAATCACCAAATAAGAAAAAATAAAAAAATAAAAAACTATGGATCCTCGATGGCAGCATCCTTTCACGTGTCTCATCGCTGGACCGACAGCATCGGGAAAAACACACTTCGTTCAACGCCTCATCGAACACAGGGCAGCCCTGATTTCACCGCCTGTAGCTGGTATCCTGTGGTGTTATGGAGCTTGGCAACCCGCGTACGAGGCACTGGCCCGTGTCCCGGGACTCACCTTAGTGGAAGGCTTACCCCCTGAGGATACACCCCAAGACACGTTGGTGGTAGTGGACGATCTCATGACGGAAACGGACAGTCGAATCACCCGTCTCTTTACCAAAGGCAGCCATCATCGTCGGTTGAGCATTATCTACATCGTGCAGAATGTCTTCAGTAAGAACAAAGAGCACCGGAACATTAGTTTGAATGCTCAGTATGTGGTGTTATTCAAAAACCCCAGAGACGCCTCGCAAATTACCCATCTGGCCCAACAGATGTACCCTAAAAACACGGCCTTTGTACGAGAAGCCTTTGAAGATGCCACCCAACCCGCTCACGGCTATCTACTCATCGACTTGAAACAAGACACGCCCTCTACCCTTCGATTGCGTACTCACATTTTTCCCGACGAGATACAGACGGTGTACACTCCCAAATAAAAAAAAAAAAATAAAAGAAGAAGACAAGCCACTCTAGCCATCACTCATCATGTCGGCACGGATACGCAGACACGCACCCGCGCTCCGCGTACTCCGCAGCGCGCCACCGGAGGTGGGCCGGGCCCTGGTGCGCGGCGCGGAGCCCGAATTGGTACGGTGTTTGTGTGAAGTGGCCCATAATGTGTTAAAAGGCAATGTCCCCCTCAGTGCTGTACAGAAGGGGCACTTGCAACGGCACAAGGCAGGTCTCAGAACGTTAGTCAAGAAGACGGAGAGTTTGAAGAAAAAGAAACAGGTGTTACAGCGCGGTGGATTTCTCGGTGCACTCCTCGCTCCCTTAGCCGTTGGTGTACTGGGGCCATTACTCGGCTCCATCTTGGGAGGAGGAGGACGCTAACATGGAACATACGAAAAAAATGATGCTGGTCGAACCGCGATTGTTACAGAGTTTACAATCGCCCTATCCCGTGCCGGCCACCGTGCAACAACTCCAATCTCTGGATGAAGAAATGAATACTATACTGCAACAACGTGGACTCTCCGATCACGAGAAAATTCAACGCTACCATCATACACTGAACCGGTACCAGACGTTTATGGATCAATATAGAGGCGTAGCAAGTAGTACTAGTACTACACCACCACCACCACTACCCACACCACTACCCACAACTACAACAGGGGCTGCTCCATCACCTCAGCTGGAAGAAGAAGTGTTGAGCAGTGTGCCTAAAGCCTACAAGACGCGGGCCCGTTTATTGTTGGACCGGGTGAAACAGCATGCCGATATGAGTTGGAATGCGGAAGGAAATCTACTGATTCGAAACAAAGTGGTACCGGGGTCTCATATCACCGATTTGATCAACGATATGGTACGGGCACGCAAACATTCCAACCCCCGGGCTGGGAAGTGTTTGCTGAAGGCTTAAAAGACACGCACATCCCACAAGAATTGGTAGGCAATCCTAACCGTTGGGCCTTTATGGAGCAATCGAACACCCCACCCTCAGCACCACCATCACGACCACCACCAACACCCTCTTGGGAGCTGATGTCACCACCCAAAACACCAGCACGACGCTTTGGACGTTTCAAATCACTGCCACAACGCCGAGTGGGGACCCCCAAGGCCAGTCACTGGGAACCCTACTAATAATACTATAAAAAACCGGTGCAGAAGCCACAACCACATCAGTTGTCATCATGTTTTACCTGACGTTGCCCAGTAATAGCTCACTCGACGTGTTTCCTGACAACACCTTGACCAAGTATGTCACGCAATTACCTCAACCGTTACATTTATCGGGACGCTGGGAATGTGGACTGGTGGAGATTCAATACCCTTACTCATGGTACAACATACAACACGGAGAAATATGGTACGAAGTGGTCTACGAAGAAAAAATCTACAGACTGACGCTCCCCGCAGGCCAATACGATACACCGCAGAAGTTCGTAGAGGCTCTGAATGCCTTGATGACGTACAAGGCTCTACTGACGTTCACGAATGATGCATCACCCCTGTTATCCATGCGCTTGAAGAATAACCTGTGCTTCGAGGTCAACGCACACAACGAAAAGAGCTTTATCCGGCTGTCCCCGCTCGTGAGCGCGAAACTCAGTTCTAGACTACAGGAAATGTTACGGCTGTCTCACCACGTCGTCATGAAGGGTCCGACCAATGAGTACGGTTCCCATTTGATGGATATGAAAGAAGGCCTGTACGCACTGTACGTCTACTCGGATGCCGTGGACAGCCATATTGTGGGTGATATGAACACACCTCTGTTACGAGTCGGCATGTCCATGTTTAGTGGGGCACGCATGCAACGTGGACATGGATTGGGAAACATACTGGGGAGTATCGTCAAAACATTCCTGCCCATGGTGACACGGGGTGTGAAAACGGTAGGGAAACAAGCGGTACAAAGTGGATTGCGCATGGCCGAGGATGTGATGGAAGGCACAGCACCCCGACAAGCCTTCAAACGCCGGGCTCAAGAAGCCGGGGGTGTGTTGCTGGCCAAAGCCCTTAAAAGACAAAGACTGACACCGCGAAGAGTCAGTCGACGGCCCACCCACCCACGACGCACACCCCAGAGAAGGACTAAACCCCAGAAGAAGAAGAAGAAGAAGAGACGTAATAGTAGTAGGAGAGACATCTTCGCATAATGGCCTTCATTCACTCCGAGTCATGTCCGTCTACCAACAGTGAATTGGATTTGTGGACTATTCCACCCACTCAAACCAGTGTAGCCGAAGGACGTTGGGTAGAACATCGACCCCTGGCTAGCCTGACGGGCGTGGGACCCGTAGAATTTTCCATTCAAAACAATGATACGGCCTACCTGGATTTAGCCAACTCCTACTTGTACGTCAAAGCTAAAATAACGAACAGGGATGGGACGAACCTAGCGGCCGATACAAATGTAAGCCCGGTGAATCTTTGGCTGCACTCCCTGTTCCAACAGGTGGATATCAGTCTGAACGATAGACTCATCAGTACGTCCACCAATACCTATCCGTATCGAGCCTACCTGGAGACGCTGTTGTCGTACGGCAGTGATGCCAAACTATCACACTTACAAGCTGAGCTGTACCACAGGGATACACCCGGCTACTTCAACTATCTACTCCCTGGCAATACTGGGTACGCCAGACGCAAAAGATTAGCAAGCGAAAGCAAGTCCATCGATATGATGGGACGACTGCACGCCGATCTGTTCATGCAAGATCGCTACATGATGAACGGTGTAACCATCAAGATCAAGTTGATCCGTGCCTCACCTTTGTTTGCCTTAATGGCCGGTGGGGCGGAAGCTCTCGAGTCCAAGATCGTCATTGAAGATGCAGTCCTGTTTGTCCGTACGGTAGATTTGCAACAGGGGGTGTTGCTGAGTCACATGCAAGCCTTAGCGAAAAAACCAGCCCTGTATCCCATCCGACGCGTACAGACCAAGGTGTTCTCGGTACCCGCAGGGACGATGATGGCCAACAGAGAGAATTTATTTCTAGGAGATCTGCCTAAACGTCTTACCGTGGGGTGTGTGACCAACACCGCATTCAATGGAGCTTTGGCTGAGAATCCGTTCAAATTTCATCATTTCAACATCAACTTTGTGGCACTGCACGTGGCCGGCCATCAAATTCCAGCCCGACCCTTACAACCAGACTTTACTAACGGAAACTATGTGCGGTCCTACCTGAACCTGTTTATAGCCACAGGACAAAACAACCAGGACGAAGGCAATACCATCACTCGAAAAGACTTTAGCCGTGGGTACACATTGTTCGCCTTTGACCTCACCCCTACCTTGGAACACGATCATCAACTGGCTTTACTGAAGAAAGGAAACCTACGGTTGGAACTGCGTTTCTCCGTGGCTCTACCCAGCACCATAAACGTGATTTGCTACGCCGAGTTTGACAACGTCATCAGCGTGGATGCGCAAAGAAACGTGCTGTGTGACTTCGCCAGCTAAACCATGGATACAGAACAGCTGATGCGCATACTCCAGCGAGATCCCAAGATCCCCTTTCGAGGTGTATTTCCACGCAATGTGTTTCCCATCCACTCCACCACCCCTGCAGCCTACATCCTAAATACAGACCCGAAGAGTCGACCCGGTGAACATTGGATAGCGGTGTACGTGGACACCCAAGGCCAAGGCGAATACTTTGATTCCTACGGACTTGCACCCCTCCATGCCGATTTAGTGAAATTCATGGACGTCTCCACGACAGAGTGGCGTTGGAATACGCAAAGATTACAAGGGCCCTTGAGTAGTGTGTGCGGACAGTACTGTGTGTTTTATCTCACTCACAGGAGTAGAGGACATTCACTGCCCACCATTGTACATATGTTTGATGATTATTGTCAAGCCGAAGACCGTGATGTCCTGGTCTATGACTGGACGGCCTCTCGTTTTAATGTGCATGCGCCATTTCTCTGGTTAACTTAAAACATGCGCAGACCCCATATTATTATTATCACATTATATTGTTATGACGTTCTGACGTGAATCATTGTTGAATAAAGGATTGAAAAAACACAAAAAATGATTTTGACTCTCTCTCTTTATTTAAGTCAACAAGAAGGATATATACAAATAGAATACAGGTGGTATGTACACATAGAATAGTAGTAGTAGTAGTGATTAAAAAAAGTTCTGCCAGGAGTAGGATTTGAACCTACGCAGGGTATCACCCCACCAGTACTTAGGACTGGCGCCTTAGACCACTCGGCCATCCTGACTTTTACAGTTTTTATAACTCGTGACTCCACAGTTAATGTTCGACATTTTTTTACAAGTCCAAGTAGGTAGTGCTGACACCGTCGGCCAATACTTTTCGTTTGGGATAAAAGAAAGTAAAGGCGTCTCGTTGCTGGGTATAGGTGCGTATCTGATGGTCCACCACGCGAAATCCTCGATTCGTGCCACTCGCACTGGCCTGGCTTTGCAACACGTCCAGGTAAAGAGCTTTGTCGATGTTGGGATCGCGCCGGTTCACTCCTTTGCAGCTAAACTTATTTTCGTCTCCCCCGTAACAGTAATACGTCTTGGAGGAGAGCGCAATCATAGCATCCCCACTCCACTCCAGCTTGAAGAGCCCGGGCGTCCGCTTATCATACTGGTAATGGTCACGTCGCGGTAACCACTGGTCCCGTTCCATCTCATACTGGTGCCGTAACTCGGGTTTCACCAGGGACTCCCAATCCGCATTAGAGACGGCCATGTAGGCCGAGTCCGTGTCCATCTCCATGAGTTGCCAGTCTGATGCATTAAAATAGACACCCATAAAGTCAGATAGAAACTGCAGCATGCGCAGCTTGGCCACCTGGTATACCATACATCCAATCTGCAGGGGTAAGTTGTAACGGATAGTCTTCTTGGCTAAAGTGATTTCATACGTGTCGTCATCGATGACCTGCACCGACCGAAAGAGAGGAGAATTGACCTTTTTGCGGGCTTGAGGCGTCGTACAAATGTTCACGTTCACGTGCTTATCCTGGTTGGTTACTGTTTTGCCATAATAGCCGTTACCCGTGAGCTTCCAACTTTCACCGATGATGGCCTTACTGGAGTCTTGGTCGCCTTGACGACGGGCAGCCGTCACAATGTCGGCATTCGCCGCAAAACAGGCGTGAGGTACGTACTGTATGACTTGGTGTATTTTCGTAATCTCCAGACCGTGCCGCATATACCACTGCAGCAGCGGAGTGCCCAACAACATCTTCTCTCCCCACATACTACCAATTAACATGCGACGCGGATGCGGTAAACACTCGTGTTGATCTGCGTAGGCTCCCATGGTGGTCCCAATATCATCTCGACCCACCAGCGTGTTCTTAAAGATGGGCGGGCACTGGGCGAAGACAGGTTTGAGAGTGTCGGGAACATGCAAATCACATTCGACAAAGCCGTACAGGTCCCCCGAACGAATGGCGTCGAACATCTGGGGTAGACTCAGCAGTCGACGACGACTCAACGGATACTCGCGCTCTTTTAAGAAACGCCGTAAATGAGGTAGAGCCTCACACAGGGTGTGAAATTGACACTCCCACATCTCAATGAGATGGTAACCTCTCTCTTTCACATAATCCGCGTTCTCCACCACTTCTTTCCGTAATTCCTCACCTGTTTTACCACGTCGGTCGTTGAAACACCCAGCACTAAAATGGCATCCGTGACCGTGCCAATAGCAACCGTAAAATTGGAATACAGTGGGTGTGTTACCCACCAGGGCAAACCCATCGACGGGGAGGCGACGATCGCCTATGCGCTTCTCTGTGGCGTTGGTCTGGTGTCGTATAGTAATTCCCCGTCGATAGGCTTCCCAATCTATCCACTGGTCGGCGAGATGTTTGGAAGAAGCGCGTTGGGGCGTAAAATGCCGCCCTTCGGCCAACCAACGTGTGTAATGCCCACTGGGCATAGGTTGAGCGAGTGACCACAAGTACAACGCATTGGCATCGAAACCGATAATCTTTGCACAAGATTTTCCACCCGGCAGAGTAGTCACGTCCTTCTCGTGATAACGGTGGAATATAAGACTGGGACCACCCACAATGTTCGCCTTTAAACACTCATGCATGTCCGCATCTTTCTGCTGTATCAACGAAAAGTACGTGGGACACGCTTGAAAAGATGGCGAAGCGCCACACCCGGTAAACTTAAACACTCCTTGAAGATGTCCACATGCATTTCACGACGAAACAGTTGAACCATTTTCTCAGCCGCTTCCAGGAAAGGAACCACATCCAGGTTATTATACCATATGAGGAAATCTCGCATCGTCTCCATGTGTTGGTCGTTCCATACCTGCTCTAGTTCACGGTACGCGTCTTCCGGACATTCCACTTGCTTCAAATCGTTAAAGAAGGCCTGCCGCGGTGGCAACTGTGTTTCCGCCAAACGGTCGAGCGTCGATATATACGTGTAAGGGAACAGACCTTTCGTTTGTGCACAGTCATACGCCTTCACCCACTGATCATAACTATAATTAGGCGCTAGGTAGTTGCGTACATCCAGGAAACGGAGTGATGTGGTAGTCAGGGCCATATGATTATTGATCTTCTTGATGACCGACTTGATGGTATTCGCCTGGGCCAAGTAAGGGTAGAGAAATTCCTTCACCATATTTAAATCATAGCGCCCCGAGTTGAACCCCAGCACCGGTAACTGGCCTAGGTATTGTAAAAAACGCGCTTTCAATTTCTCGGCATACGGTTTGGGTAAAGGCACATCATCGTGCGACTGCATGGGCTCCGACTCCGACACCGACTCCGACTCCGACTCTTCATCATCACTAAACGCTACACCCGGTATAGGAATCCGATCGTCCAGTTGGTCCAGTATGTCCTGGAACTTGCACACCAACAATTCCGTACTGGCCGCGCTCACTTCTTCTAAATACCCCATCATGCGGGAGATTAACTCATGGGCATCACCGGTAGACACGAAACAGACCGGTGCAGCGTCATAGCCAGGTACGTTGCTGGAAATGCTCACACTGAGGGGAATATGGCGCTGCGTCCACTGTGTTTTGGATGAAAACAAGTCCATGGGCTCCAACAAGGCCTCAAAATCATAACACGCCCGGTACGGAAAATAACGGTCCGCCTCCGGTATGATGAGACCCTCATCGGCCAGTTCCTCGAAAATAGTAGGCGTATTATGATACACACCACCAGGATAGACTCGCTTCACAGCGTTCGTACAAATCTTCTCGTGTCGATGTAAGTTGGAGGTACGGTGAAACACCCGATGGCATTGGGCGCAACTGTAAGACTCACAATACTGGCTCATATTGTGTATCAACGAAAAATGACTCACGCCATTGTAGTCGAACACATTCACTTTCATGGTAGAAGCGTACCGTTCTGTGGAACGACGCACCAATTCAGCCACCAATGTATCGTCCTCCTCCCGTTGTAATCGGTATACAAAGATATTGATGTTAAATAAGGTTTCCACGTCATCCAAATTCTTGAAAGGAACGCCACGGAAGTGACGCTCATCCATGTCTTGCTGCTCTAAGTACTGTTGCCAATAGTGATTGGCCACTCTGTCACAAGTCTTGGGGTCACACTCGTCCACATGTACGGCCAAACACCGAAACAAACATTTCCGATCTTTGTAGGGCCCATGTCCCCCTTGCGTTAATGCATACAGGCCGCGTCGACGAAGCAGCCAAGGAGGGAGTAGTACAGGAGCACCGATAGGATGATCTCTCATTTTCGTGACGAAAAATGTGACGTTGGTCACCCTTTCCACAAGCCATTCGGAATTGGGACGTTGCAACAGGGCCCATTGCAACGGATCCAACGTAATCAATTGTTCAAGCAGTGGCTGCAGGGAAATGTCTTCCGTTATGGTGAACGGCTGGTCAAACACATACGTATTATTACTCGGGTAATAATACCGCAGCTGGTCCGTGTTCTTCTGCCGTAAAATATACCCAAATGTCATATTCAACTTGAACGCTGTCACCTGGTCTCTGAATATGCTCTCAGCGTAAGTAGACAAATACGTGAAGTCTTCCAGTCGAAAGTTATACAAATCCAATAGACGACGGTTACGGTGAAAACAATGGCGTATGGTAGGCCAGTGTCGTTGATAAAGCTGCCTCACACGCTCGTCTTCAGGCAAAACTTCTACAGGAGGGACTGCTGGGTCAAAGGGAAAATGTTCTCCACGTATCATGCTTCCAAACACACGGGGCAGGGTGGCTGGTTAGAGGTAAGGCAGGAGCTGATCAGGCAGGCTGGCTGGACAAGTAGGCAGGCAGGAGCAGGCTGGCTGGCTGGTTGGGTGGTTACAGGTGAGACAGGAACAGGTCAGGCAGGAGCTGGAACGGATCAGGCAAGCTGGCTGGACAAGCAGGCAGGCAGGCAGGCAAATCAGGTCAGTGGTGAAAAAACTTCCCAAAGTAGTCCAATGATTTATAACCCATTCACTAAAAATCACCTACTTTTATATGTTTTTCACCCCATTCCCGAACATTCACGAACCCACTCCGACATCTTGCTTTACAACAGGGCCCACAACCACCATTTTCCTTTACAACAGGGACGACAACCACCATCTTGCTTTACAACAGCACCGACAACCGACATCTTGCTTTCCACCATGCCCGAACAGGCCCGAACACACCCGAACACACACGAACATCTCCGAACCACACCGAACAGTACCGAACATCACCGAACCAAGCCGCCATCTTGCTTTACAACAGGGCCGACACCCACCATCTTGCTTTACAACAGGGACGACACCTCAACCAATCAAATTCAACCTCACACTTACAATTCAACCAATCAAAAGACTCGTTACAAAACCAACCAGTTGTGACGTCATAGTTACATCCGGGTGAAATGAGACTTTAGTTGCTCGTTACCCACTACTAGCGTTCTTGTTTGAACTACACGTTCGAGGATCTATAGGTGATGCCCTATAAACCGCCTGTCATACACACTGAGAAATTTTAATGAGTTTTAGTTACGTTGTTACGGCTAGCGTCGTCACTCAATGGTTTGCTTTCCCCGTAAACAATAAAACGACTGTTCGCAGGTAAGATCAAGTGTCACTCTAGAATAGATGGAAGGCAGAAAATCAGATGATGAAGCAGAAATTGATTTTATTCAATCACACCAAATCCCAATGATACAGGTATATCACAATCAAAACAATAGCCAGCAGTAGGTCATACCCTCAGTACAAGAAGATAAATATCAAAGTTCTTGGAGACAGATCGTATAAGTTTAAATGATACATCACTGTTGCCAAGTTGTATACACCTCTGGAGAATTGACATTTAATCTGACTGACCCTGTGGATGACCTGCCGCTTTTTCATTCAACTAAATCAAGTGCCAATTTTCTTATTACTTTGCGAAAATCAAGACAATATTTTTCCATCGCAAATTGGAAGACCTAATAACCTAAAATATCAATTTCTGACTTGACCAGTAAAGGAGATCATCCACAGTTCGGGACATGAATTAACAATACAGATCAATTACAACTTGATACAAAGAGGCAAAAATTCTACACAATCCCTTCGTATTTAACATGGCCAGCGTTCCGACCTAAATGGACAGATCATATACCGATCATAGACCGTTACATTTAATTTGGGTATAGTTTACAATACCAGTTTCTTAAAATGATTAGACCAGACAAACAATAGCCTCTTCGTGAGTTCATGGCCAGAATAAA
Organism: Hanleya hanleyi; assembly: GCA_036873755.1. Taxonomy (NCBI): domain Eukaryota; kingdom Metazoa; phylum Mollusca; class Polyplacophora; order Lepidopleurida; family Hanleyidae; genus Hanleya; species Hanleya hanleyi. The sequence continues at coordinate 10,399 of JAVTVY010021722.1, forward strand.
CAGATAAATTACATCTACTCTCTTGACCATACAAGTGCATATAATTACAAAGGCTAACATTGGTTATGAACAAGATATGATTACAATACATACACAGAAATATATCGATGCAGAAATCCTCCTTTTACATTTAATATATAGATACATGCATATGCGATTATACCAACCAGGTTTATTCAATAAAGACATATATAATCATTGCTCTTATTTAATAAAGACATATTATAATCAAATAAGATCCAGTATTCAAACAAGATTCAATCCTGAATCTCACAACACAATGTTCACGAAAAGTGTATCCATATACAGAAGGGTTGTGCAGAGCAAGAAACAACTTACATGTAATACTGAAAGCAATCCATCAATGTCAACAAATAAAGAAGTAAAAAATTTTAGAGATTTAAATAATTTAGTATTCGATAGTTTTTATTTCGAAATATGCAACAGGATGCATACGACAGCATTTTGATTTGTTTGGTTGGGAACTGATTGGAAGGTCAATGGAGTTGCCTTAATTGCAGTTTCGCATAATTTTACCGTGGCGCCGCGAAGATACCGTACAGTATTCAAACGATTTGATCTGCTGACTTCAGTTTTCGCTCAGTTTCTTGCATTTATATAATACCTGTACTGCAAATGTAAATTAATTATGTACAAAGGCAGACTTTGGTTCACCATTCCACAGTCGGAAGCAATTTGGACTTTCAAGAGTCGATTGTAAATACTATATCTTGTGCTGAATATCCCCAAGGAGTTGCCAATGAGGAATGGTGGAATTCAAATATAATTCAATTCAACCCCTGGACAAAATCCCTTTTGCCTCGATGGCAGCGGGCGATCCTTAAATCGGGGCGCTTTACTATCTCTTTAGCCCAGAATATAGATTTACTCGATGACAATAGGACTATTATCGACCTGAAGTTGCCAAAATGTGAACTTATCGGTTTATTGGAATGGTAGGGGTTTAGAGCTTTAAATCAAATAGCCAGAGATATACAGCAATCTGCGTCTTCAGGAAATATAATACCATCCAAAATCAGTAAAGTATGTCAAGATATAGCGTATTTTCGGTTGTATCGTCCAGTGAACATAATCGAAACATCTCAAGATCGGCTTTTCTTGAAACTCAACTACTTAGATAAAGGACTGGACATCATTAATTTACCTCGAATCCTGAATGCTCCAGAGGTACGCAACGCTGTACCAAACTATTTCAAGTTCACAGAACCTCCTTGCATTTCATATAAGTATACTAAATCTATAGCCACCAAAATATTCAATTACTCCAATGCTGTCAAGGAGTTTGACTGGAACTTATACACGTCAGGAGGCTATAGTTGTGATTGTGAATTGTCGAACTTTATCTATACACCATGCACACATATTGTGACTAGTGACCTTAATGTGGTGAGTGATAAGGATCTGAAATTACTCCTGATGAAAGGACCTAAATATAGAGAGCCAAGAAGAATAAATCTGAAGGCGGACCAGAAGATAGTCCTGACTGCATTAGAACAGTACGTTATTGATTGGTCTAAGCGAGAAAAAGTTGAACCTACAGTACTCGCTGATTGGCTGGACATCACCAAGAGCAAGGTCGTTGAAACAATCCGCCATATTGACAGAAGTACTCTTCCCCAAGCAAAACAAGTACTGAGAAACCTCAATTCGCAAGAAGTTCTAGCAAATCTCCAGAGTAAATTCGTCATAGTCCCAGCAGACAAAGCTCCGAATAATATAATATTCATATGTAAATATTACTATTACCAGGTGCTGGTTAAAGAATTGAGTGTAGACATATCTTCATCAAATACGTCTACTTACTCCCAAACTGCATTTACTCTGGAAGATTTATTTAACAATCACAAAAAGTTTCTCAGGGAAAGAGGTATTTGTCTTCCAACCAATCATAGCGACATACCAAAAATATACTGGACTCCCAAAATGCATAAATCACCATACAAAGCTAGATTCATAGCTGGTTCTAGAAGCTGCACCACCAAGCTTCTTTCAACCCTATTGACGAGGGCCCTTCAGGAGGTAAAAGCATTTTGGGAAAGGTATTGCGCCACTATTTTCAAGAACTCTGGCGTTGAATGTATGTGGATATTGAAAAACTCAAAATGTCTTACGGAAGAACTTGATGCTAAAGGTCACATACCGTACAGACATGTATCCACATGGGATTTCTCGACTCTCTATACTACAATCCCTCATCAGGACCTTATTGACCGTCTAAGTTCATTAATAGTATCTGTGTTCAAGAAAACTGATCGTAGATATATTAATGTCGGAAGCCATAAAGCATTCTTTAGCTCGACTACATACAAGAGATATCATTCATGGGATGTTTCTTTGTTTATAGAGTTGCTTGAATTTCTCATTAAAAATATCTATGTGAAATTTGGCAACACAATATATCAGCAGCATATAGGTATTCCAATGGGTACTAATTGTGCACCCCTGTTGGCTGACCTGTATCTGTTCTCTTATGAATATGACTATATGCTGGCGCTTTCAAAAACCGATCCACTCAAAGCCCGTTCCTTCTCATTCACCAAACGCTATATAGACGATCTTCTCGCTGTGGATAATCGCTATATAAATGACGCAGTGAAGGATATATATCCACCTTCACTGGATTTGAAGGAAACTACAGATAGCCCTACAGGCACATCTTATTTAGATATCTACCTCTATAAAAATGAAGCGGGCATTCTCTCTCGTCGACTTTATGACAAAAGAGATGATTACAATTTCGACATCGTAAACTATCCCTTTCTGGACAGTAATATTCCAGTGGGACCTGCATATGGCGTATACATATCTCGCTTAGTAGCATTTGCTAGATCCTGTGTTAAATGTGACGATTTTAATCAACGTCACAAAACATTGTTGCAGAAACTTATAAAACAGGGCTATTCCACCAAGCGCCTCCACTCAAAGTTTCTCAAATTTGGCGATACATATCGCATGCTGATAGCAAAATACGAACGTAGCGTGCAAGATCTATGGCGCTACGTTTCGTAACTTGTGTCTAATTCCGCTTAACCCGGGGCTAGGGGCCGTATGAGCCCATGTACTTCAAGATCCTCATGGTACTCATATGAACAGTCACAATCAAAGCGTGGCTGAGGTACATCATTTTTAGATGACGACTCTATAACGAATATTATGGATTACGAATACTGATCAGCGATACGGATTTGATATTTTGGAACATCATGATGTCTTGCCGGCATCATTGAAAATTGTTGACCGCTTCTCTCTTGCAGGAAACAAGCCTATGTTTATGTATACTTTTGTCTTTTTGAATTTGGTGCTAATACTGTTATATGGAAATGGAATAGGTCTTTGGATTATGGACGCGGATATTCTCTAATGGACGACGGCTGGATTATGAATGACGGACTAGACGCTTGTAATTTGATCCATATTATACCATATCCTCACTAGTTATCAGTGGTTAATAAATCTGTCTCAGGTTAAGAAGATAGGGGAGAGATCATGAGAACGAAATGGAGCTCACGTGGTTACTCACCTGCCAGTGCACCTGTAACCGCCTTTGGTGATAGATATCATACAAGGATTGAGGGAGAGAAAGAGAGAAATCCAATGTAACGGCGCATTCAGCAATATTTCAGCTATATAAGTACAAGCGTCTAGTCCGTCATTCATAATCCAGCCGTCGTCCATTAGAGAATATCCGTGTCCATAATCCAAAGACAAATTCCATATTCCATATAACAGTATTAGCACCAAATTCAGAAAGACAATCATAGTATACATAAACATAGGCTAGTTTCCTGCAAGAGAGAAGCGGGCAACAGTTTTCAATGATGACGGCAAGACATCATGATGTTCCAAAAATATCAAATCCGTATCGCTGATCAGTATTCTTAATCCATAATATTCGTTGTAAAGTCGTCCTCTAAAGAATGATGTATCTCAGTCACGCTTTGATTGTGACTGTTCATATGAGTACCATGAGGATCTTGAAGTACATGGGCTCATACGGCCCCTATGTATGACGGCGAGCATTGACGTGGAAAAGGCTGTCTGAATAATCGTGTTCCGCTATTCACGACATGAATGAACAGTGTTTCCAACAATACAAAGCAGTGCTCACATTTACTTGAACCGAAATGTCGTGTTCCTCGTTAAGTTTTCCGGGCTAAGCAATACTCAAGTTTTGAGATAATGAAAACGCTGGAACTTTTCATATATGAAAGGACGAATAGCTATCTTACGTGACCTATGGTGGGCCCAGGTCGCCTAGGAAGTGAGGAAAAACTTTAATTATGAAACTAGCATTGTAAATAAGTTTATAAAGGAAGAGAAATGAACACTGGTCCAGATCCAGTACATGTTTGACACGGAATTGATACCAGTAACACAGGATCAACAATTTTGATATCTCTGACGGGAATCTGACCCTATCGATACCTCTGTGTTTGGACTAAAATAATCTCCACACACACAAGAATACCAATTCCTTTGGTAATGTAATGTAACCCAAAATTTGCGAATTGTACCATGATGGCTGTTAATACTTCGCTGATGCTTCCACTGATATGTATATACAATGGCCTAACTGGCACAGAGAATCTGAGATGGGAGATGAGGCACGGACGTTCTTAGCCACTGGACATTCTTAGCCTCCATACAGGCAGTGGTGTATAAACACAGAATATGTCCAACAGGTAAAGTAAGATTCGAAAATGGGGTATAAATTCGTATATATCGGCATTCTGAAGGGATGGTGAAGAGCATCCGGTGGGGTTTTTGTTCCCGGTGGTTTTAGATGTTGTTTGCCTTAGTGAGCTTTCTTGTTCTCGAGTATAGATGCGACGTGCTGAACCATGGCTGCATAGGTCATGGAGGGAGACAGATGTCAAACATAGCGCTTACTTATTCTCGATTCCAAAGTGATCAAATTCAAGAATCTCCACGTATACCCCGATGTCGTGTGAATAAATACAAACTGTACTTCTTTAGTTTCCTGGAAGAAGTGTGGTCAACAATATGTTGGCAAGCCCACCCAAAGACTCCATCTTAGGGTGAACGGTCACAGAAAATCCGTTAGGAAAAAGCAATTGCTTATAGGTAAGCATTTTTCTGGACCCGACCATGGCTGGGATAATTTTAGTATTCGGATTATAGACGTCGTCTGTCCATCTACCAAGGATTCACCCTTTGGATTTGAGACAAAAACCCGAGAGCGGAAACTATTCTGGATGCTAGAACTTGGGTCAGTGTTTCCGTATGGTTTAAATAATAATGGCAGTGTGTTCGACAATGTTACAAACCGCCGTTCAAATGTATCCAATATTACCCAGCTATTTAAACCCCATCAACGGAGACATCGCAGCCATGGCTGGAGAAAGTATAATAGGGCGATGATTCACGATCATATCACTTTAAATTACTTAGGGGGGGTAACTAACACACCCAATATTATGCATAACTTGCCACAGTTCTGTATGTGTTACATCTGAGAGCTTTAAACCGTATAGCCAGAGATATACAACAGTCTGCGTCTTCAGGAAATATAATACCACCCAAAATCACTAAAGTATGTCAAGATATAGCGTATTTTCGGTTGCATCATCCAGTGAACATAATCGAAACAACCCAAGATGGGTTTTTCTTGAAACTCAACTGCTTAGATAAAGGACTGGACATTTACCAGAGGTACGCAAAGCTGTACCAAACTATTTTAAGTTCACAGAACCACCTTGCATTTCATAGAAGTATAGTAAATCAATAGCCACCAAAATATTCAATTACGCTAATGCTTTCAAGGAGTTTGACTGCAACTTATACACGTGGGGAGGCTATACTTGTGACTGCGAATCGTCGAAATCTATCTATACACCATGCAAACATATTGTGACTGGTAACCTTGATATAGTGAGTGATAAGGACCTAAGATTAGTCCTGATGAAGGAACCGAAATATCGAGAGCCGAGAATAAATCTGAAGGCCTACTAGAAGATAGTCCTGTTTACATTGGAACAGTATGTTATTGATTGGTCTAAGCGAGAAAAAGTTGAACCTACAGTACTCGCTGCTTGGCTGGACCTCACCAAGAGCAAGGTCGTTGAAACAATCCGCCATATTGACAGAAGTACCCTTCCCCAAGCAAAACAAGTACTGTGAAACGTCAATTCGCAAGAAGTTCTAGCAAATTTCCAGAGTAAATTCGTCATAGTCCCGGCAGACAAAGCTCCAAATAATATCATATTCGTATGTTAATATTATTATTACCAGGTGCTGGTTAAAGAATTGAGTGTAAACGTATCATCATCAAATGCGTCTACTTACTCTCAAACTGCATTACTCTGGAAGATTTATTTAACAATCACAAAACCTTTCTCAGGGTATTTTCTTTCAACCAATGATAACGACATACCAAAAGCATACTGGACACCCAAAATGCAAAAATCACCATACAAAGCTAGATGCATAGCTGGCTCTAGGAGCTGCACCACCATCTTATTTCAACCGTGTTGACGAGGGTCCTTCAGGAGGTAAAAATATTTTGGGGAAGGTATTGCGCCACTATTTCTAAAAACTCAGGCGTTGAATGTATGTGGATGTTGAAAAACTCAAAATGTCTGACGGAAGAACTTGATGCTAAAAGTTACATACCGTACAGACATGTATTCTCGACTCTCTATACTCCAATTCCTCATCAGGACCTTATGGACCGTCTAAGGGCATTATTAATATCTGTGTTCAAGAAAACTGATCGTAGATATATTAATATCAGAAGCCATAAACGATTCTCTAGCTTTACTACATACAAGAGATATCATTCATGAGATGTTTCATTATTTATAGAGTTGCTTGAATTTCTTATTAAAATATATATGTGAAATTTGGCAACAATATATCAACTGCATATAGGTATTCCAATGGGTACTAATTGTGCACCCCTGTTGGCTGACCTGTATCTGTTCTCTTGTGAATATGACAATATGCAAGCACTTTCAAAAACCGATCAATTGAAAGCCCGTTCCTTCTCATTCATCAAACGCTATACAGACGATCTCCTCGCTGTGGATAATCGCTATATAAATGACGCAGTGAAGGATATATATCCACCTTCACTGGATTTGAATGAAACTACAGATAGCCCTACCGCCACATCATATTTAGACATATATCTCTATAAAAATCAAGCGGGCTTTCTCTCTTGTCGATTTTATGAAAAAAGAGACGGTTACAATTTCGACATCGTGGGCTATCTCTTTCTGGACAGTAATATTCCAGTGAGGCCTGCATTCAGCGTGTTCATAACTCGCCTAGTAGCGTTTGCTAGATCCTGTGTTAAATATGACGAGTTTAATCAACGTCACAAAACATTGTTGCAGAAACCTATAAAACATGGCTATACCTCCAAGCGCCTTCACTCAAAGTTTCTCAAATTTGGCGATACATATCGCATGCTAATAGCCCAATACGAACGTAGTATGCAATATCTATGGCGTTACGTTTCGTAACTTGTGTCCAGTGCACTAGTCGGCATTTCTCATCTGTATAGCTCTTTGATGGCGCGACGACTGATGAGCGATACTTGAAGTGGACGAGACACATAGCTGCTTCTTTGCTAATCCTGACATATCTGGAAACCATGTCACTGACGCAAAAAGCGGATCAAAGTAGCTTTGTTTCACATCGGTAAATGTTACATATACAACACAAAATAATGGATCTTTTTCTCAAGCGTTCTTGTTTGAACTACACGTTGGAGGATCTATAGCTGATGGCCCATAAACCGCCTGTCATACACACTGAGAAATTTTAATGAGTTTTAGTTACGTTGTTACGGCTAGCGTCGTCACTCAATGGTTTGTTTTCCCCGTAACCAATAAAACGACTGTTCGCAGGTAAGATCAAGTGTCACTCTAGAATAGATGGAAGGCAGAAAATCAGATGATGAAGCAGAGATTGATTTTATGCAATCACACCAAATCCCAACGATACAGGTATATCACAATCAAAACAATAGCCAGCAGTAGGTCATACCCTCAGTACAAGAAGATAAATATCAAAGTTCTTGGAGACAGATCGTATAAGTCTAAATGATACATCACTGTTGCCAAGTTGTATACACCCCTGGAGAATTGACATTTAATATGACTGACCCTGATGTGGATGACCTGCCGCTTTTTCATTCAACTAAATCAAGTCCCAATTTTCTTATTGCTTTGCGAAAATAAAGACAATATTTTCCCATAGCAAATTGGAAGACTTAATAACCTAAAATATCAATTTCTGACTTGACCAGTACAGGAGATCATCCACAGTTCGGGACATGAATTAACAATACAGATCAATTACAACTTGATACAAAGAGGCAAAAATTCTACACAATCCATTCGTATTTAACATGGCCAGCGTTCCGACCTAAATGGAAAGATCATATACCGATCATAGACCGTTACATTTAATTTCGATATAGTTTACAATATCAGTTTCTTAAAATGATTAGACCAGACAAACAATAATATAATTACAAAGGCTAACATTGGTTATGAACAAGATATGATTACAATACAAACACAGAAATATATCGATGCAGAAATCCTCCTTTTAGATTTAATATATAGATACATGCATATGCGATTATACCAACCAGGTTTATTTAATAAAGACATATATAATCATTGCTCTTATTTAATAAAGACATATTATAATCAAATAAGATGCAGTATTCAAACAAGATTCAATCCTGAATCTCACAACACAATGTTCACGAAAAGTGTATCCATATACAGAAGGGTTGTGCAGAGCAAGAAAACAACTTACATGTAATACTGAAAGCAATCCATCAATGTCAACAAATAAAGAAGTAAATTTTTTTAGAGATTTAAATAATTTAGTATTCGATAGTTTTTATTTCGAAATATGCAACAGCATGCATACGACAGCATTTTGATTTGTTTGGTTGGGAACTGATTGGAATGTCAATGGAGTTGTCTTCATTGCAGTTTCGCATAATTTTACCGTGGCGCCGCGAAGATACCGTACAGTATTCAAACGATTTGATCTGCTGACTTCAGTTTTCGCTCGGTTTCTTGCATTTATATAATACCTGTACTGCAAATGTAAATTAATTATGTACAAAGGCAGACTTTGGTTCACCATTCCACAGTCGGAAGCAATTTGGACTTTCAAGAGTCGATTGTAAATACTATATCTTGTGCTGAATATCCCCAAGGAGTTGCCAATGAGGAATGGAGGAATTCCAATATAATTCAATTCAACCCCTGGACAAAATCCCTTTTGCCTCGATGGCAGCGGGCGATCCTTAAATCGGGGCGCTTTACTATCTCTTTAACCCAGAATATAGTTTTACTCGATGACAATAGGACTATTATCGACCTGAAGTTGCCAAAATGTGAACTTATCGGTTTATTGGAATGGTAGGGGTGTTTGATCCATATTATACCATATCCTCACTAGTTATCAGTGGTTAATAAATCTGTCTCAGGTTAAGAAGATAGGGGAGAGATCATGAGAACGAAATGGAGCTCACGTGGTTACTCACCTGCCAGTGCACCTGTAACCGCCTTGGTGCAAGATATCATACAAGGATTGAGGGAGAGAAAGAGAGAAATCCAATGTAACGGCGCATTCAGCAATATTTCAGCTATATAAGTACAAGCGTCTAGTCCGTCATTCATAATCCAGCCGTCGTCCATTAGAGAATATCCGTGTCCATAATCCAAAGACAAATTCCATATTCCATATAACAGTATTAGCACCAAATTCAGAAAGACAATCATAGTATACATAAACAGAGGCTAGTTTCCTGCAAGAGAGAAGCGGTCAACAGTTTTTAATGATGCCGGCAAGACATCATGATGTTCCAAAAATATCAAATCCTTATCGCTGATCAGTATTCTTAATCCATAATATTCGTTGTAAAGTCGTCCTCTAAAGAATGATGTATCTCAGTCACGCTTTGATTGTGACTGTTCATATGAGTACCATGAGGATCTTGAAGTACATGGGCTCATACGGCCCCTAGGTATGACGACGAGCATTGACGTGGAAAAAGCTGTTTGAATAATCGTGTTCCGCTATTCACGACATGAATGAACAGTGTTTCCAACAATACAAAACAGGGCTCACATTTACTTGAACCGAAATGTCGTGTTCCTCGTTAAGTTTCCCGGGCTAAGCAATACTCAAGTTTTGAGATAATGAAAACGCTGGAACTTTTCATATATGAAAGGACGAATAGCTATCTTACGTGACCTATGGTGGGCCCAGGTCGCCTAGGAAGTGAGGAAAAACTTTAATTATGAAACTAGCATTGTAAATAAGTTTATAAAGGAAGAGAAATGAACACTGGTCCAGATCCAGTACATGTTTGACACGGAATTGATACCAGTAACACAGGATCAACAATTTTGATATCTCTGACGGGAATCTGACCCTATCGATACCTCTGTGTTTGGACTAAAATAATCTCCACACACACAAGAATACCAATTCCTTTGGTAATGTAATGTAACCCAAAATTTGCGAATTGTACCATGATTGCTGTTAATACTTCGCTGATGCTTCCACTGATATGTATATACAATATAACTGGCACAGAGAATCTGAGATGGGAGATGAGGCACTGACGTTCTTAGCCACTGGACATTCTTAGCCTCCATACAGGCAGTGGTGTGTAAACACAGAATATGTCCAACAGATAAAGTAAGATTCGAAAATGGGGTATAAATTCGTATATATCGGCATTCTGAAGGGATGGTGAAGAGCATCCGGTGGGGTTTTTGTTCTCAGTGGTTTTAGATGTTGTTTGCCTTAGTGAGCTTTCTTGTTCTCGAGTATAGATGCGATGTACTGAACCATGGCTGCATAGGTCATGGGGGGGAGACAGATGTCAAACATAGCGCTTACTTATTCTCGATTCCAAAGTGATCAAATTCAAGAATCTCCACGTATACCCCGATGTCGTGTGAACAAATACAAACTGTATTTCTTCAGTTTCCTGGAAGAAGTGTGGTCAACAATATGTTGGCAAGCCCACCCAGAGACTCCATCTTAGGGGGAACGGTCACAGAAAATCCGTTAGGAAAAAGCAATTGCTTATAGGTAAGCATTTTTCTGAACCCGACCATGGCTGGGATAATTTTAGTATTCGGATTATAGACGTCGTCTGTCCATCTACCAAGGATTCACCCTTTGGATTTGAGACAAAAATCCGAGAGCGGAAACTATTCTGGGTGCTAGAACTTGGGTCAGTGTTTCCGTATGGTTTAAATGATAATGTCAGTGTGTTCGACAATGTTACAAACCGCCGTTCAAATGTATCCAATATTACCCAGCTATTTAAACCCCATCAACGGAGACATCGCAGCCATGGCTGGAGAAAGTATAATAGGGCGATGATTCACGATCATATCACTTTAAATTACTTAGGGGGGGTAACTAACACACCCAATATTATGCATAACTTACCACAGTTCTGTATGTGTTACATCTGAGAGCTTTTAACCGTATAGCCAGAGATATACAACAGTCTGCGTCTTCAGGAAATATAATACCACCCAAAATCACTAAAGTATGTCAAGATATAGCGTATTTTCGGTTGCGTCGTCCAGTGAACATAATCGAAACATCCCAAGATTGGCTTTACTTGAAACTCAACTACTTAGATAAAGGACTGGACATTTACCAGAGGTACGCAACGCTGTACCAAACTATTTTAAGTTCACAGAACCACCTTGCATTTCATAGAAGTATAGTAAATCAATAGCCACCAAAATATTCAATTACGCTAATGCTGTCAAGGAGTTTGACTGGAACTTATACACGTGGGGAGGCTATACTTGTGACTGCGAATCGTCGAAATCTATCTATACACCATGCAAACATATTGTGACTGGTAACCTTGATATAGTGAGTGATAAGGATCTAAGATTAGTCCTGATGAAGGAACCGAAATATCGAGAGCCGAGAATAAATCTGAAGGCCTACCAGAAGATAGTCCTGTTTACATTGGAACAGTATGTTATTGATTGGTCTAAGCGAGAAAAAGTTGAACCTACAGTACTCGCTGCTTGGCTGGACCTCACCAAGAGCAAGGTCGTTGAAACAATCCGCCATATTGACAGAAGTACCCTTCCCCAAGCAAAACAAGTACTGAGAAACGTCAATTCGCAAGAAGTTCTAGCAAATTTCCAGAGTAAATTCGTCATAGTCCCGGCAGACAAGGCTCCAAATAATATAATATTCGTATGTTAATATTATTATTACCAGGTGCTGGATAAAGAATGAGTGTAAACGTATCATCATCAAATGCGTCTACTTACTCTCAAACTGCATTAATCTGGAAGATTTATTTAACAATCACAAAACCTTTCTCAAGTATTTTCTTTCAACCAATGATAACGACATACCAAAAGAATACTGGACACCCAAAATGCAAAAATCACCATACAAAGCTAGATGCATAGCTGGCTCTAGTGAGTGATCTTACCATCTTATTTCAACCGTGTTGACGAGGGTCCTTCAGGAGCTAAAAATATTTTGGGAAAGGTATTGCGCCACTATTTCTAAAAACTCAGGCGTTGAATGTATGTGGATGTTGAAAAACTCAAAAATCTGACGGAAGAACTTCATGCTAAAAGTTACATACCGTACAGACATGTATTCTCGACTCTCTATACTCCAATTCCTCATCAGGACCTTATGGACCGTCTAAGGGCATTATTAATATCTGTGTTCAAGAAAACTGATTGTAGATATATTAATATCAGAAGCCATAAACGATTCTCTAGCTTTACTACATACAAGAGATATCATTCATGAGCTGTTTCATTATTTATAGATTTGCTTGAATTTCTTATTAAAATATATATGTGAAATTTGGCAACAATATATCAACTGCATATAGGTATTCCAATGGGTACTAATTGTGCACCCCTGTTGGCCGACCTGTATCTGTTCTCTTATGAATATGACAATATGCAAGCACTTTCAAAAACCGATCAATTGAAAGCCCGTTCCTTCTCATTCATCAAACGCTATACAGACGATCTCCTCGCTGTGGATAATCGCTATATAAATGACGCAGTGAAGGATATATATCCACCTTCACTGGATTTGAATGAAACTACAGATAGCCCTACCGCCACATCATATTTAGACATATATCTCTAAAAAAAATCAAGCGGGCTTTCTCTCTCGTCGATTTTATGAAAAAAGAGACAATTACAATTTCGACATCGTGAACTATCTCTTTCTGGACAGTAATATTCCAGTGAGACCTGCATTCAGCGTGTTCATAACTCGCCTAGTAGCGTTTGCTAGATCCTGTGTTAAATATGACGAGTTTAATCAACGTCACAAAACATTGTTGCAGAAACCTATAAAACATGGCTATACCTCCAAGCTCCTTCACTCAAAGTTTCTCAAATTTGGCGATACATATCGCATGCTAATAGCCCAATACGAGCGTAGTGTGCAATATCTATGGCGTTACGTTTCGTAACTTGTGTCCAGTGCACCAGTCGGCATTTCTCATCTGTATAGCTCTTTGATGGCGCGACGACTGATGGGCGATACTTGAAGTGGACGAAACACCTAGCTGCTTCTTTGCTAATCCTGACATATATCTGGAAACCATGTCACTGACGCAAAAAGCGGATCAAAGTAGCTTTGTTTCACATCGGTAAATGTTGCATATACACCACAAAATAATGGATCTTTTTCTCAAGCGTTCTTGTTTGAACTACACGTTGGAGGATCTATAGCTGATGGCCCATAAACCGCCTGTCATACACACTCAGAAATTTTAATGAGTTTTAGTTACGTTGTTACGGCTAGCGTCGTCACTCAATGGTTTGTTTATCCCGTAACCAATAAAACGACTGTTCGCAGGTAAGATCAAGTGTAACTCTAGAATAGATGGAAGGCAGAAAATCAGATGATGAAGCAGTGATTGATTTTATTCAATCACACCAAATCCCAATGATACAGGTATATCACAATCAAAACAATAGCCAGCAGTAGGTCATACCCTCAGTACAAGAAGATAAATATCAAAGTTCTTGGAGACAGATCGTATAAGTTTAAATGATACATCACTGTTGCCAAGTGTTATACACCTCTGGAGAATTGACGTTTAATATGACTGACCCTGGTGTGGATGACCTGCCGCTTTTTCATTCAACTAAATCAAGTCCCAATTTTCTTATTGCTTTGCGAAAATAAAGACAATATTTTTCCATAGCAAATTTGAAGACCTAATAACCTAAAATATCAATTTCTGACTTGACCAGTAAAGGAGATCATCCACAGTTCGGGACATGAATTAACAATACAGATCAATTACAACTTGATACAAAGAGGCAAAAATTCTACACAATCCATTCGTATTTAACATGGCCAGCGTTCCGACCTAAATGGAAAGATCATATACCGATCATAGACCGTTACATTTAATTTGGGTATAGTTTACAATATCAGTTTCTTAAAATGATTAGACCAGACAAACAATAGCCTCTTCGTGAGTTCATGGCCCGAATAAACAGATAAATTACATATACTCTCTTGACCATACAAGTGCATATAATTACAAAGCCTAACATTGGTTATAAACAAGATATGATTACAATAACAGTATTTTCGTTATTTTGGGATAACACTATCTTAGAATAGCACAAATTCTAGTGCTGAAAATTTGGTCGAGTCCCGTGCGGGATTCGAACCAGCGACCCCAGAGTCAGGCACCTAATCGCCAGCACTGTATGTCGGCGATCTAAACCACTCGGCCAACGGGCCTCCCACAAAAATAGGAGGTAGCAGACCGGTAGTCTTGAAAGCGAACATACAGTACCCCTCTGATGATCGTAATGACACAGCTCCCAAAGCTGAATAGATATATTTTTTATCATTTAGAAAGTGATCGTATAACAGTATTTTCGTTATTTTGGGATAACACTATCTTAGAATAGCACAAATTCTAGTGCTGAAAAATTCCAAAATATATATCGAAAATACTGTTATACGATCACTTTCTAAATGATAAAAAATATTTGATTACAATACATACACAGAAATATATCGATGCAGAAATCCTCCTTTTACATTTAATATATAGATACATGCATATGCGATTATACCAACCAGGTTTATTTAATAAAGACATATATAATCATTGCTCTTATTCAATAAAGACATATTATAATCAAATAAGATGCAGTATTCAAACAAGATTCAATCCTGAATCTCACAACACAATGTTCACGAACAGTGTATCCCTATACAGAAAGGTTGTGCAGAGCAAAAAAACAACTTACATGTAATACTGAAAGCAATCCATCAATGTCAACAAATAAAGAAGTAAATTTTTTTAGAGATTTAAATAATTTAGTATTCGATAGTTTTTATTTCGAAATATGCAACAGCATGCATACGACAGCATTTTGATTTGTTTGGTTGAGAACTGATTGGAATGTCAATGGAGTTGTCTTCACTGCAGTTTCGCATAATTTTACCGTGGCGCCGCGAAGATACCGTACAGTATTCAAACGATTTGATCTGCTGACTTCAGTTTTCGCTCGGTTTCTTGCATTTATATAATACCTGTACTGCAAATGTAAATTAATTATGTACAAAGGCAGACTTTGGTTCACCATTCCACAGTCGGAAGCAATTTGGACTTTCAAGAGTCGATTGTAAATACTATATCTTGTGCTGAATATCCCCAAGGAGTTGCCAATGAGGAATGGAGGAATTCAAATATAATTCAATTCAACCCCTGGACAAAATCCCTTTTGCCTCGATGGCAGCGGGCGATCCTTAAATCGGGGCGCTTTACTATCTCTTCAACCCAGAATATAGTTTTACTCGATGACAATAGGACTATTATCGACCTGAAGTTGCCAAAATGTGGACTTATCGGTTTACTGGAATGGTAGGGGTGTTTGATCCATATTATAACATATCCTCACTAGTTATCAGTGGTTAATAAATCTGTCTCAGGTTAAGAAGATAGGGGAGAGATCATGAGAACGAAATGGAGCTCACGTGGTTACTCACCTGCCAGTGCACCTGTAACCGCCTTTGGTGCAAGATATCATTGTCCAATAGTGGAGCAATATCGTGCAAAAAAACAACCGCATTGTGCACTTCGAGGTAAAAGTATGAAACTTGGCATGATAGTAGCCAAAGATGTCCTGACCATTTTCTGATAAGGACCCACTCATTTTTTTCCAATATGGCCGCCAAATTCAAGATGGCCTCCAATATAATGGTCAAATACAGCAATATGATAATAAAACTGTTTATTGTTTTAGTCTAGGTTATGAAACTTGCAGCGATGCTCGTTATGCTCTAGTCCGTTTTCAAGAAAGATCTGTAAAATTATTTTCCAAGGTGGCCGCCAAATTCAAAATGGCGGCCATGATAATGGTAAAATTAGGGTAAATCATCATACAATGCGTAAAGGATTATGTCTGTATTGTGCACTTAATGTAATGTGCTGAAGCCAAGCAAATAATTCCTGCTACGGATAAACTTTATCTTTGACGGTAAAATGACAGTCATATTCAAGATGGCTGCCAAGCGAAACGCATTTTAATAAGAAAAAACAGTCCAATGACCACTTTCTGGATCTTGGAGCAACGTCGGTCCTCAGAAACATAGTAAGAATTCAAGCTTTGGTCCTCACCTTACGGTTTATACGTGTACACACACGCCCGCACACACACACACACACATATGATTCAAGTGTGGACGGCAGGACGGCGATTGGTGGCGAGAAAAACGCAGAGGTGTTCTTTTCTAGGGAGGGTTGATGAAAGTGGCGGTATACCGGAATTTTCGTCGAAACCGGTTGTGCTAAAAATAGATCGCCAAGTAGCGCACTACAAAAGAAAAGGTTCTGACTTTTTCAGCAGTCATTCGTTCAACCACTTATGCCACGATGTTCACTTGCTCCAAGACCTTTACACGCTTGCACGACTTACAACGCCATGAGTCTACCATCCACGATGCTACTGCCCAGTACACCTGCGAGTCCTGCGGGGATACATTTAATCGCCTGAATAGTTTACAGTGCCATGAATGGTTTCTCTATGAGAAATCCAGGCATTCATTGTGTGCACTGTGGACACCACTTCAGACTACACAGTCAGTTGAGATCTCATCAAAGTGTAATCCATGGACATGCACGCTTGAGTGTTGAGGATGCCGTGGCGTTTCACTCCATCCGTGAGCCTACTTTTCAAGGTCATGTTGGCGAGTATACATGTTCGATCTGCAGGAAGTCATTTAGTCGTAAGGATAATTTACGGTGACATCAACGGTTGTTCCATGAGGCACCCAGCCATGAATACCAACATTGCGGTCGAGCCTTCAGACTCCAGTCAGTTGAGCCCCATCAATCCGAAAGGCATCCACAGTTTGTGTTCCATTTTGTTTTCCATCCATATCTAATACTAATACTTATTCTCAGGGTCAGCTTCTGATTGGACAAGAGCAGTCTGAGATCAGCACAATTAACTTTTGATTTGACAAGAGCAGCCGGCTATACGGCCAAGACACGGACAATAACATAAGTGAATTGTAAACATACCCATAGCGGTTCCCCCAGCGTGGATGTGCTGTGATGGAGGGGATAATAAAATGGTTGACCTGTAATCATTGTTGTTCCCGTGCTGTTATTGGACTAACCAATCAGAATAGTACTTATCACGGACCCGTAGAGCTACGTATAAGCGCACATGTGTGACATCGCCTATAAAACACGTCCCTCTGCACCCTCATCCATCTGTTGCAGAGCCATGACGGAGACCCATCTCTATGCCACTCGCATTTTACAGCATGTGATCGTGGTTAACTCACTCATGGGTTACCGAACAATGGTTCGGTCCATGTTTGCAGATGGCGACGACAACGAGGGGCGATGCCAGATCCTGGAAGAGTTCACAGAAGCGATCCTCGACAGAGTCGACTCGATGGCGAGGTGTGCTATCACCCACCACTACTGGACTATGAAAGCCATCCTTGATGCTCGGGATATGGACCACGAACGCTCACACCGGAATCAGCGACGGCTCGTGGACCTCGCAATGGTCTTTGTTCTACTGACCCTGACGCTGTGGCTATGACAGTTCTGTCTTACAGCGACAGAAAAGAACGGCTCTTCAGAGCCTCCGTATATTCCGAGAGACGGCTAAGCACGATGTTCACACACACACATACACGCGCTCACACACACACACACACACACACACACACGGGTGCGCACGCGCACTCACTCACTCACCATCGTTAGCGCGTCCATGCTTTAAGATGGGTGTTGGGCACGCCTCACGGGCAATTTGGACCACGGATGGTCCATCTCTACCCAAACACCTCCCTTCACACCCCAAAATGCCCACGTTGGCTACTACTCCTACTGATGACATCACCAATGACGTCACAGATGACGTGGGCATCCCTCAAGCCGTGGTCTACACACCAAGGACTTCACAATGACACCACGCACGAAGCATTCGGACCAAGAATGGTCCTTCAATCGCTCAAACACACTCCCACGCACGCCCTGAATGACATATTGATGTTAATACTGCCCAACTGAGCATACGTAGCACAATGCGACGTCCAACAAAAACCATACCATTCGTTGTCTAAATGCAGAGAGCTACATGATGACACAAAACACGGTCCATTCGGACCACGGATGATCCATCTCTACCCCAAAAACCTCCCTTCACACCCCAAAATGCCCACTTTGGCTACTTCTCCTACTGATGACGTCACAGATAACGTCACAGACAACGTGGGCATCCCTCAAGTCGTGATCTACACACCGAGGGCTTCACTTTGACACCTCACACGACGCATTCGGGCCAAAAATGGTCCCTCAATCGCTCAAATATACCCCTGCGCACCTCCAGAATGACCACTTTATTTACTATACCCCAACTGCCCATGCGCAGATTGGCGCGACTTTCAATCAAAAACATGCCAGTCGGACTCTACCCCACGAAAGCTTCACTAGGATCAAAGATGGGTATGAACCC
This sequence comes from Hanleya hanleyi, assembly GCA_036873755.1. NCBI lineage: Eukaryota > Metazoa > Mollusca > Polyplacophora > Lepidopleurida > Hanleyidae > Hanleya > Hanleya hanleyi. The sequence goes on from JAVTVY010021722.1 coordinate 29,463, forward strand.
ATGCACTTCAAGATCCTCATGATACTCATATGAACAGTCACAATCAAAGCGTGACTGAGATACATCATTCTTTAGATGACGACCGTACAACGAATATTATGGATTAAGAATACTGATCAGCGATACGGATTTGATATTTTTGGAACATCATGATGTCTTGCCGGCATCATTGAAACCTGTTGACCGCTTCTCTCTTGCAGGAAACAAGCATATGTTTATGTATACTATGATTGTCTTTTTGAATTTGATGCTAATACTGTTATATGGAATATGGAGTAGGTCTTTGGATTATGGACGCGGATATTCTCTAATAATGGACGACGGCTGAATTATGGATGACGGACTAGACGCTTGTAATTGATTGCCCAAACATATCATTTCCCACGTCCAAAATGACATCTTTCGTTATTACTGACAAACTGCGCATGCGTAGCACAATGCGACTTCCAACAAACACCATACCATTCGTCGTCTACATGCAGAGAGCTACAAGTGGACGCACCACACATTCCATTCGGACCACGAATGGAGCATCTCTACCCCAGACGCCTTCCTTCACACCCCCTAAATGCCCACTTTGGCTACTACTCCTACTGATGACGTCACCAGTGACATCACAGATGACGTGGACATCGTGGTCTACACCCCAAAACATTAAATGGAACATGACGGAGACACCAATAGCTAACAGCATGCCAAGTTGTAGGCTTCTGACACAAATCAAACAATGAATTAAGTTAATTTCAGTATTTGGTTATTATTACGACGGCCATCTTGAATTCGGCGGGCATGTTGGAAAACAATTGTGTGGGTCCTTATCAGAAATTGATCGAGTCATCAGCCAAGTTTCGTGCTTTTACCTCGAAGTGCACAATATTTTCACCATATTGCTGTACTACAAGGATTGAGGGAGAGAAAGAGAGAAATCCAACGTAACGTCGCATTCAGCAATATTTCAGCTATATAAGTACAAGCGTCTAGTCCGTCATTCGTAATCCAGCCGTCGTCCATTAGAGAATATCCGTGTCCATAATCCAAAGACCTATTCCATATTCCATATAATAGTATTAGCACCAAATTCAGAAAGACAATCATAGTATATATAAACATAGGCTAGTTTCCTGCAAGAGAGAAGCGGTCAACAGTTTTCAATGATGGCGGCAAGACATCATGATGTTCCAAAAATATCCAATCCGTATCGCTGATCAGTATTCGTAATCCATAATATTCGTTGTAAAGTCGTCCTCTAAAGAATGATGTATCTCAGTCACGCTTTGATTGTGACTGTTCATATGAGTACCATGAGGATCTTGAAGTACATGGGCTCATACGGCCCCAATGTATGACGACGAGCATTGACGTGGAAAAGGCTGTTTGAATAATCGTGTTCCGCTATTCACGACATGAATGAACAGTGTTTCCAACAATACAAAACAGGGCTCACATTTACTTGAACCGAAATGTCGTGTTCCTCGTTAAGTTTCCCGGGCTAAGCAATACTCAAGTTTTGAGATAATGAAAACGCTGGAACTTTTCATATATGAAAGGACGAATAGCTATCTTACGTGACCTATGGTGGGCCCAGGTCGCCTAGGAAGTGAGGGAAAACTTTAATTATGAAACTAGCATTGTAAATAAGTTTATAAAGGAAGAGAAATGAACACTGGTCCAGATCCAGTACATGTTTGACACGGAATTGATACCAGTAACACAGGATCAACAATTTTGATATCTCTGACGGGAATCTGACCCTATCGATACCTCTGTGTTTGGACTAAAATAATCTCCACACACACACAAGAATACCAATTTCTTTGGTAATGTAATCTAACCCCAAATTTGCGAATTGTACCATGATTGCTGTTAATACTTCGCTGATGCTTCCACTGATATGTATATACAATGGCCTTACTGGCACAGAGAATATGAGATCGGAGATGAGGCACGGACGCTCTTAGCCACTGGACATTCTTAGCCTCCATACAGGCAGTGGTGCATAAACACAGAATATGTCCAACAGGTAAAGTAAGATTCGAAAATGGGGTATAAATTCGTATATATCGGCATTCTGAAGGGATGGTGAAGAGCATCCGGTGGGGTTTTTGTTCCCAGTGGTTTTAGATGTTGTTTGCCTTAGTGAGCCTTCTTGTTCTCGAGTATAGATGCGATGTGCTGAACCATGGCTGCATAGGTCATGGGGGGAGACAGATGTCAAACATAGCGCTTACTTATTCTCGATTCCAAAGTGATCAAATTCAAGAATCTCCACGTATACCCCGATGTCGTGTGAATACATACAAACTGTATTTCTTTAGTTTCCTGGAAGAAGTGTGGTCAACAATATGTTGGCAAGCCCACCCAAAGACTCCATCTTAGGGTGAACGGTCACAGAAAATCCGTTAGGAAAAAGCAATTGCTTATAGGTAAGCATTTTTCTGGACCCGACCATGGCTGGGATAATTTTAGTATTCGGATTATAGACGTCGTCTGTCCATCTACCAAGGATTCACCCTTTGGGTTTGAGACAAAAATCCGAGAGCGGAAACTGCTCTGGATGCTAGAACTTGGATCTGTGCTTCCGTATGGTTTATATGATAATGTCAATGTGTTCGCCAATTTTACAAGCCGCCGTTCAAATATATCCAATATTACCCAGCTATTTAAACCCCATTAACGGAGTAATCGCAGCCATGGTTGAAGAAAGTATAATAGTGCGATGATTCACGATCATATCACTTCAAATTACCTAGGGGTTTAACTAACACACCCAATAGTATGCATAGCTTACGTACAGTTCTGTATGCGTTACCTCTGAGAGCTTTAAATCGTATAGCCAGAGATATACAACAATCTGCCTCTTCAGGAAATAGTGGGCCAGTGGACATAATCAAAACATCTCAAGATTGGGTTTTCTAGAAACTCAACTACTTAGATAAAGGAGTGAACATTTACCTCGAATCCTGAATGATCCAGACGTACGCAACGCTGTACCAAACTATTTTAAGTTCACAGAACCACCTTGCATTTCATATAAGTATAGTAAATCAATAGCCACCAAAATATTCAATTACTCTAATGCTGTCAAGGTGTTTGACTGGAACTTATACACGCGGGGAGGCTATAGTTGTGATTGCGAATCGTCAAACTTTATCTATACACCATGCAAACATATTGTGACTGGTAACCTTGATATAGTGAGTGATAAGGACGTAAAATTATTCCTGACGAAGGAACCGAACTATAGAGTTACAAGCGTCTGGTCCGTCATTCATAATTCAGCCGTCGTCCATTAGAGAATATCCGCGTCCGTAATCCAAAGACCTATTCCATATTCCATATAACAGTATTAGCACCAAATGCAAAAAGACAATCATAGTATACATCAACATAGGCTTGTTTCCTGCAAGAGAGAGCCGAGAATAAATCTGAAGGCTGACCAGAAGATAGTCCTGTTTACGTTGGAACAGTACGTTATTGATTGGCTTAAGCGAGAAAAAGTTGAACCTACAGTGCACGCTGCTTGACTGAACCTCACCAAGAGCAAGGTCGTTGAAACAATCCGCCATATTGACAGAAGTACCCTTCCCCAAGCAAAACAATACTGGGAAACCTCAATTCGCAAGAAGTTCTAGCAAATCTCCAGAGTAAATTCTTTATAGTCCCAACAGACAAATCTCCAAATAATATAATATTCGTATGTTAATACTACTATTACCAGGTGCTGGTTAAAGAATTGAGTATAGACATATCATGGTCAAATGCGTCTACTTACTCTCAAACTGCATTACTCTGGAAGATTTATTTAACAATCACAAAACCTTTTTCAGGATATTTTCTTTCAACCAATCATAACGACATACCAAAAGCATACTGGACTCACAAAATGCATAAATCACCATACAAAGCTAGATGCATAGCTGGTTCTAGAAGCTGCACCACCAATCATATTTCAATCCTGTTGACGAGGGTCCTTCAGGAGGTAAAAACATTTCGGGAAAGGTATTGTGCCACTATTTCTAAAAACGTTGAATGTATGTGGATATTGAAAAACTCAAAATGTCTTACGGAAGAATTTGATGCTAAAAGTCACATACCATACAGACATTCTCGACTCTCTATACTACAATCCCTCATCAGGACTTTATGGGCAGTCTAAGTTCATTAATAATACCTGTGTTCAAGAAAATTGATCGTAGATATACTAATATCAGAAGCCATAAAGGATTCCTTAGCTCTACTGCATACAAGAGATATCATCCATGGGACGTTTCATTAATTATAGAGCTGCTTGAATTTCCCATTAAAACATCTATGTGAAATTTGGCAACACAATATTATCAACTGCATATAGGTATTCCAGTGGGTACTAACTGTGCGCCCCTGTTGGCTGACCTATATCTCCTCTGTTATAAATGTGACTATATGCAGGCGCTTTCAAAAACCGATCAATTCATAACCCGCTCCTTCTCATTCATCAAACGCTATATAGACGATCTCCTCGCTGTGGATAATCGCTATATAAATGACGCTATATAAATAACGCAGTGAATATATATATCCACCTTCACTGGATTTGAAGGAAACTACAGATAGCCCTACCGACACATCATATTCAGACCTAAATCTCTATAATAATGAAGCGTAAAAAGAGACGTTTACAATTTCAAAATGGCCCCAATATGATAAACTTTAAAGTCACGGAGTTTCAGCTCTCCTGTTTTTGTCGTTCCGGAGATAGCGCAGAAAGTTTGGTAGGGGGGCCATTTCGCCCCTCTCTCTCCCCCCCCCCCCCAGGCCTGGTAGGGTTAAGTTTCGTAACTTGTGTCTTATTCCGCTTAACCCGGGACTTCAAGATCCTCGTAGTGCTCATAAGAGCAGTCACAATCAAAGCGTGACTGAGATGTATCATTCTCTAGATAACGAATTTACAACGAATATCATATGGATTAAGACTACTGATCAGCGATACAGATTTGATATTTTTGGAACATCATGATGTCTTGCCGGCATCATTGAAAACTGTTGACCGCTTCTCTCTTGCAGGAAACAAGCCTATGTTTATGTATACTATGATTGTCTTTTTGAATTTGATGCTAATACTGTTATATGGAATATGGAATAGGTCTTTGGATTATGGACGCGGATATTCTCTAATGGACGACGGCTGAATTATGAATGACGGACCAGACGCTTGTAATTTCAGCCGCGCTTTTATTGCAGCTGTTCATGTGAGGACTATAAAGTATCCACACGGTCCCTAGCTAGCTAGTTCGGGAGCTGTGATGACAGACCAGCTCAAACATCTCATCTGATGTTAATGGATGAGCATCATGGACGTATGATGGAGTAAACGCCTTAACATGGGGAAACCTGGAAAATGCAAGAATACCTAGGAAAAATAACCTGTAAAATCCGACGTCGTACGGCTTAAATTTCCCACCAAAACAATAAACCTACATATATTTGTCGAGTTACATGTACAGAGGGTGGGCCTCGGGGACTAACAGTCCACCAGCAGAATCCTACCATATACAGGTAATAAATTTGAGACTTGGTTTTTCGCCTTCCCCGACAGAGAGCGGTTGACGTCACACGCTTAGACGACCCGAGCCAAAATGGCGGCACGCTTGAGAGACAACGATGCTCAGGTTGAACGCCGATGTAATCAAGTGGAAAAAATCGCAAATAATATTTGCTTACATTTTTCGATACGGGGGAGATAGATCTTTCATTCAGTGTATACATTAGTCACATGTTTTCTTCTCCTTTAAATCGGGTGAAGTTTATATATGTAAATCGGGTGGAGTTTATATATGTAAATCGGGTAGAGTTTATACATGTAAATCGAGTGGAGTTTATATATGTAGTATATGTTCACCTACAAATTTTCTGACATTTATCTTTAATTCTTCATAGTTTCTTCCAGTATTGCAATTGTTTAGATTTGTTTTGCTTTTTTATAAGTTCTATGGTACTTTTGCAACATTGGTGTTCATCAGTGACTGGTGAAACTTTCAGGAAGAATATTCACTGGGTACCTTGGAATCCATAACCTGAAGGCAAATTTTACTAAAATCCTTCAACATTGGATTTGCAATGTTAATTTTTTTTCTATGAAGTTAATACACTCACTTTTTCAGTTCATTCGAAAGTCATAAAGATTTGCTCGATCAGATAAACATATCTTACTTCTAGGAGAAATTGAGAGCAGCAGTGATATCACTGGATGTGCTTTCCCTTCAGCCGACACTACTAGGCGTGGGCGATTTGTCAAGGTGTTCGAGATGGAGTCTCCTCTTGTTGGAGACCAAGGGTTTGGTCACATCTAGGAATGCCTCATTCACACATAGCTTATATTGCCATCCTCTAATATTACAGATCCCTCAGTCCATCTCTGGAAGGTCAGTATCACCACTAATCACCAATAATCCAATATAACTGGACAGTTTCATTTAATCGCAGATAATGTATATCCAGGAGATATTTACCGCTGCAAGATCGTCGTACGTAATCCCATTGAAGGCATCTACGGTGGTACCTTATGTCACACTTACCAAACTTAATGTCGTGCTAATTCACTTTCATCTGTTTATTGCACGACCACATGGGTACTTGTAATTGGGTGGGCCGCGGAACACATCTGTAGCAGAGTGAAGAGGTAGAGTACATTCGGGTGCTCCAGTCGTAGCTTCAGCTTGTTAGATGGTCCTTTAAATGTTTTTTGGCGGGGTCCGATAAGATCTGCCACTCGACTGATGCGTAACACACTATTCCATGGTACTGAATTATCAGTTACTGGCATGTTATGAAATCGGTCAAATTTAGGGGGTTTCTTACTCATTACGGTTGATAAGTTAACCACACGGTTCAGTATGACAACAGTTAAAAATAGCAGTCTTTAATCAAATTTATATTTCTTCTTTGATGAAGTAGTAATGTCCACTTTTATATCTTTAAGCGGGGAGGTGTGATGAACTGTCCTATAACATTGTTATGGCGAACACCTCGTAACCTTCAGCGAGAATTCATGGGGACTGATACCTCAGATCGGCTTCGACTGCCTTGACACGTCATTCTACTGAACACATATTTGTATGCTTCGCGATATTTTTTATTCACCAGCCCGTATACAATCGGGTTGATAGCAGAGGATGCCCAAATAAAGAAGAAGCTAACCATCCCGTTGTACCACACCAGCTGTACTCCACTTTGTCGGAGAAGGTTCAGCAACAGGGACGGAAGGATTGTCACAAGATAAACGACGTAAACTAAAGCCAGCATCCGGGACAGTTTACTGTCCGTTGCCGGGGCGTTTACGGTGTTTCCAGGACCAACTCTGTTTCTACTGGCTATGACAACAAGTAAGATGTGGATATAGCAGAACGTCATCAGCAGAAACGGCAAGACAAATAACACTAGGACAGAAACGACAAGGACAATTCTTCCCCCAATTCGACCACATTGTCGCTCTTCCACATCGAAGCCGAATGTCCCGTTCTTACCCGAAAATAGCGGGGTCAGGAGTAGAATGGGCAGAGTGTATACCGTTACCAGAGTGAATACAACTGTTTTCCATCGACTGATATCTCGGTATCGACTGGACAAGACTATGGCCACGTACCTGTTGAATGCTATAGCACCAGTGCTAAGAATCGACGCTCCGATCAGAACATTTCCAGCGAACGCCACGAGCCAGCAGAGCTCCGGATAAGCGTCCCATCGACCGTGTAGATACGAGTAAGCATGACCAGGAAGCACCAGACAGAGGAACAGAAGGTCACATAAACTGAGGTTAAGAACAAGAATGTTCGGTGCTGTTCTCAAATGTTTGGTCAGTGATATCGCGGCGATCACCAAAAGGTTCCCTGGTATCCCAACACTAATCAGTACATAAGACGACACCGCTAGGGTTCTGAATACGACAAACCGTTCAGCAAACACTGTATCATTCACAGACCCTAGAGCATCTTGCTGAAGCGGAGATACACTCATTTCATCCATTGTCTCAAATATACCTATACGTCTTGATGAAGAAGATACAGGCGAATGGCTAAGCAACCGGAATAGGTCTTCCTGATATTTATCGGGTTTGCTCTCGAGGATAGGTCACGTGACGTCTTCAAAACATGTAGCAAGTAACTGACATGCTGTTCATGATGAGGTATTAATGAGTTGTGGTATTTGAAGTAGGATAATTCTGCTGATCATTTCCTTTCTTGTCGGAGAGCATCTGTACAAAGGAAGCTAGCATATTACCGGGCAGCGCTTCAAGGGCGGAAATTGGTATTGAAATAAAAAGTGCCATCGCCATTCCCAATTAACTGACCCAATTAACCCCGTAAATTGCAATGCCATTCTTCTGAAGAATGATTTGATGTTGAAAGCTATGTGTAATTATTTGACGGACTATTGGGTAGTTTTCTACATTTGTTTCGAACCAAATACGGAACTTGTTGCGTTGTATAATGGTATAAGCATACTAAAGTTCAAGATATTTGTTTGAGCGTGTGTTTCTTTGACTGCGGTGTACCTCTTACACTGTGTACGGAATAAGGTGAATATAACGGTGGTTGTTCTCTGAGTGCGGGAAAGATTTAGGGCTTCAATCATATTGTTTATCATAGGGATTGGGACTAGCGGCTCAAACTTAGGTTTTAACATTACGAAGCCGTGTTTGCTTTTCGTATACATTTCAGTATGGAATTTCAAAAAAATTGTACTTCATGTGATGCGTTCAAGACGTAAATACGAAGATATAATATGCAGGGTTATGACCTAATACCAGTGTAGATGTCTCCGTGACCTCTATTTATAATAAAAGTGGCGATTTTTGGATCTAAGTTATCAAATTGTTGTCAAGGATTAACTAAACCAGTAATATGCAGCTAACGACTTTTTAACTAACTAACTAAGTGGTTACAGCTATTGTTATTCGTGCATACCAGCCTGTGATTGATGATGGATGAACTACCTTGACCAGGAAACCTTTTGTATCCCCAGAGATAGATAACTAGATAACTAGATAACTCAGAGCGTCTCATTAGTAGGCCCCACCCAATTCCATATATAGGGTGCCGGTAACAGATAAATGAGATATGTATTTCGCTTATTTAGATTCAGATGGACCAGCATTGGCGTAACCGGGGGGAAGGGTGCGGGAGGTACGATCGCACCCCCTTTTCTCGTCCAGACATAACTAACAGAATCTCTTTGTAGGCTTTCAGGAAAACGGTATTCCTCTTGAAAATAGCATGTACCCTACCAGTAACCTCTTGTGAGTGTGAAAGAATCTTTCACACACTTCGGAGACCGCGAACTTGGTTTCGAGTTACGATGGGCACACATAGATTGTCCGCTCTACCTCTGATGAACAGTCACCATGGTTTCCATGTAGACTATGATGAAGCCTTGGACATTTTTATGAAACTTCATAAAAGGAAGATCAATCTTCCAAATTCAATATTTCAGGACGGTGCTCTGTAAACTGCATTAACTAACGTAGTATTTCAAGCACACTTTTCGCAAACTGAATAATAAACACGTTTTCATGTAGGCCTACGTCGCTGTATGTGACTTCAAATATGGAATTAATACTTCACAATCAATGCCCGGACAATGGCAAGAAGAGTGCATTGGAGTGTTCTATGAAGAAAACAAAAACAGACATCAAAAGACAAGATTAGGACTTTATTCTTAGAACTTTTAAGAAATTCAAAACTGAACTCGAGAGAGTATGTTCAAGACAGCTATGATCGGACGGTAATGGCTGCCTCTACAATCATCATGTATATATCGACATCGTTAGATGTATGTAAGTAACTGAACACCCCTTTCACACTTGAAATACTGAAAAAAAATTCAGTCTGATAAAAGTCGGGATAACAGCTCAGGTCGCGCATGCGGTCGTTTGAGACCCCGGAGATTCAGGAGCCTGAAGCGACCCCTGAACCCTCGTCCTTGGTTAGTCGCACACTTTCTAAATGCTTTCCCTCCTCCAAACATTTGTGTTTTTAAAAAATAAGGTACATGTAACAACCCCAGTTCATTAATAAAGTGTAACTTTTTTTAGTCTTTAGTTTTAGTCTTTAGTTTTAGTCTTTTGTTATAGCATGCCCTAAATTGCAATATATCGAAGTAATTACCATAGGAATATGGTACGGAGCAATTGAACACAACATTAAAAGGGTGGTGGGAAACGATGCCGGCGTACTGACTGCATATTTCTGAAACTTTACAAGAACCAAAACTGAACCATGTAATGATTTGTATCCCGACCACACTTATATTGAAGCTGTTCATGTGAACATATTAAATGACAATGACATGGCGCTTAGCACCGGCTTGTACGGTATTAGATATAATATTCCAGGGCGATGATGTAATACCCTTATAAATTCATCCGTTGGAGATGATGAACTACACTGTCAATAAAAGTGTGCAAATCCTGAACACTGAATTGCACACTAGTTTGTAACACCTTTCAAACATGTAAAAGTGTTCAAGTACAAAAACTAGTATGCAAAGAGATTTACTTAAAATATGTCACTGAAGTGTTATCAACCTCATCAAATAGATCGTCCTCAATAAACACAACGAAATAGGTTGTCCACAATATCACCGAGTGCTGAATATTGGAACTCTGAAAAATTAGTGTTCATTCTGAAGTGTGCACTTTTGAACACTTTTACGCATAATAGAACACTTTTACATGTTCATGCGGACGCTAGTGTTCCAAAAGTGTTACAAAATATGTGTTCATTTGTGAACATTGGTGTTCAAACATGATGATCATTTCTGAACACGCGTGTGCATACCTGTTCTCTAGTGTTCGGATATGAACGTTAAGTGTTCAGTTTTTAACACGATATGGTGTCCCGATTTGGACATCAATATGAACGTTAGTGTTCAGTGCCGTCCAACCCCATATTTCGATTGTTGAGATACTTAGCGTTGTGGAATTCTTGGTACCTTTTTCTTTTCATTATTGTTCAAAATGGACCAGTTGATTAATTCCACATCATTATTTCAACTTATTCCAGCAACCGCTAAAATTAGTCAGGGATGAACGCTTTTACACGTACAATAAGTGTTACAATTTTTTTCTGACAGTGTATATGGCCGCCAGATAGTAAGCCGCCAAATAATAAACTAAACGACCCAAATATATCCTATGCGTGGTGTGCAGCTTGTTTGTTCATACAACATAGGTCTGCATGCAATGGGTGACAGAGGTAGTGTGACATAACATTGCTCCATGTTGCATGAATATTTCCCATTCACAATTCATGCTAGCATATAGGCCGCGTGTTATTCTTGTGGACCATTTATAATCCCCTATAATATTTATTGCTGTAATATGACTAGTAATGGGTAAATCCCAGAACCCCTGGTAAATGGTGCATCGGTACCCAGAGGGAACTGGGAGCTAACTGACTGTCTCCCTGCACCCATATTTATAAACAAAAGTCATGTGACATGCATTTTCCATTCTTCGCCTTGGCGGAGACTGAGTGGGAATACTTCAAAAATTAACAATTAATATATAATTAACAGATAATGAGAGGAGCTTATAGCAGCGTTTTTCTCATAGATTCGCCAGATACATTTAATAGTTACCAAAAACTGATCACCAAAAAACCGCTCTGACTGTTTTGACAATTAACAACACGGTAGCTACAGATAGAGGCGGGCCACTGTTCATGCAAGATTCCTGTTTAATTCTGTGACTCCCATAGTGCACCGAGGAGCGTTTTTACTGTAGAATACTATGCCACAAAAATTACCATTACTTCAGTCAATTTAACGAAGTGTTAGTGCAAAGTTGACAGCAGTCTGAAATTTCCGTACAGTTCAAGCTACGTGCGTAGGGGGGAAAAAAATAGTGCACGCATTTTCTTCTGCAAACTGGCAATGTGGCATACAATTCCACATTAATTATAAAATACAACAGAACATATAATTACAGAACTTGATGCTCAAACACAAAAATGTAACACTGAGGTCATCGTGAACTGAAACTTATCAAATATCATACAGAATGGCAAAAACAAGGAGGGAGAGAGAGAGAGATAAAATTAAGGTTTAACGTCGCGTTCAGCAATATTTCAGTTTTTCAGCGACGATCTAACAAAATTCTAAGTATTCAACTTAATAACTTAGTAATCCAACACACTAAAACATACACACATTAAAACTTATGCAATAAACCGATTTCTCTCAAATAACCCAAGACGCATCCCTCCCTCACTCGACAAAAAGACCTTCTAAAGTAGTTGCTCGATAAAAAGAATCTCTTACAATCTTAAAATCTATACAGTCGATAAGAATATGCTTTACAGTGAGATCTTTGTGACATGGAATACACCTTGGGATTGACTCTTTTTGTAGTAAATTTTCGTGAGTTAATCGTGTATAGCCGATTCTACATTGCCTGATCAAGGTTTGATCGAAACGTTTCTGGCTGTTCAGATGGGTATAGCCTACAATGTTTTTGAACTCATAAAGTTTGTTATTATTCACAACATCCCATTGAAACAGCTTTCTCACATAAATACAGATAGAGGGTCTGAAATCGCTATATGGGATTCCAACAGAATCAATCTCATTAGGGCTGCCTTAGCCATTCTATCAGCCTCAATATTGATGCCAACGTGACTAGGCAACCAGCAAAACACAATATCAATCTGTTGATCAAAACTACAGTCAACAACGTGGCCACATGGGGGAGGCAGAATCGAACAGTTTATACCACAGCAGTATAAGAGATCTAATACTGGCACTTCAGGTATTTAAATTGGCAATGATCCAATCCGGGATGTCAAAATCCAGGTAGTTTATGTCTAGAGTTACCACAGTGCATGTTAACACACGCGAAGAGCACAAGTGTCAACAACAACAGCGCGCAAGTCAATTTACACAGATGATCAGTCGCACATAGTACTATATAAAATACGACACCTTGAACCTAAACCAAATCACATTAGTCCAAGGGCGTAGACAAGCGGGGGAGGAGGTCTTTGCGGGCTTCAGCGCCTCCTCCCCCCAATTTTGACGTCCAGCAAAAAAAAAAAAGAAAAAAAAACGAAAAACAAAACAAAAACGAAAAAAGGAAAGAAAGACACAGAAAGCAAACATAGCAGATAAGGAAATTTTTATCTAGTCGCATATCTTATAAATCGTTGCTTGATACAGTGGAAGTAAATTATTTATCACCAACAGTGCTTATACAGTAGGTCTGGAATAAGAGTGCAATCGGTCAGTGAACAAAGTAGCAGATTGGCGATATCGGGCTCAAACCTCATGCGACTGTCTCCGAGAAACGAATAGTGTGTTCGAATTCAACCAAATATCACCTATTTGGACGCAGAAACATTAACACGTTGGCTGAGTAGAATTTTTCAGAACCTGGTGTAAATGTGATCAATTTTTGCCACTATTCGGAGAAAGGATCACTAAGCTTACATTTTTTGATAAGTTTGGCAGTATCATCGATTAAATCAATGTGTATGCTAAATAGATGGCAAAGCGATCCAATTGACGAACCAGAACTTATGCGGGCAGCTCTCGTCAATGCACCGCTCCCTGCTATCGGAGTTTAAACAGTATTGTCTAAGGATTAACTTGAATTATAGTGCAACCCCGGAATGATCTTTTTAGCTTGTATAGTGATCGCCACTGATTTGAGACATTTTCGCACAAATTAAAAGTTCAAATTTTACAAATGCTCCCAGTGAGCGCCAATTTACCATCAATTTAAAAAAAAGTCCTACGCTGTGAGGGGGGAGAGCCTGAGAGATGGAGGGGGGATACCCATCTCTCAGACTCTCCCCCTAACTTCATAACTTGTCTAAGCCATTGTAGTCGCCAGATCTGCTATGATATTACATGGAAAAAAAATTTGGTTCAAGAGGTCTTATTTTGGGATACATTAAAAAATGAATATAAATGAATACGCAAAAGCCAAAAACGGACAAAAGCCGCTAGACGATACTATTTCACGTCTCTTAACTGTGAGAGTTCAAAACTGTTGTCTTAAATGTTGTCTTAATTGTGAGCTTTCACAGTATGAAACTTGGGTATCTTTTTGTTCGAAACATATTTTTGTGTAGAATTGAAGAAATCAGTTTTGTCTTCACTAAAGTAACAGCTAAGGGGGTTTGTCTCATGTAATATCACTATTCCTTTGATAAATTTTTGGCATAATTTTATCGTGGCGCAGATATAGAGTATAGTGTAATGTTTAGAGCGGGTCCCATTTGACGACCTTCGACTAAAGACCCGGGGCAGGATTCTACGGTTAACTCCAACGAAGGCTAAGAAAATTGATGAGTTCTCGGGGAGGAAACATCGCTTCAGAAAGCAATGTGGCGTTCAATTTATGTTGATATTGAAAAACTCAAAATGTATTACCGAAGACCTTGATGCGAATGGACACATACGGACATGTATTCACATGGGATCTCTCAACTATACTACAATCCTTGATCGCGACCTAATTGATCGTCTTAGTTCATTAATAGTATCGGTGTTCAAGAAAACTGAACTGCGACATATCACTGTCCGAATCCATAAAGTTTTCTTTACATACAAGGGATATCATTCACGGAATGTTTCTTTGTTGATACAGTTGCTTGAATTTCTCATCAATATCTGTGTGAAATTATGCAACACAATATATCAACACTGTTGGGATCCACTGATTAACTTGGCATAATACAGGAGGAGAGTAGTATACAGCAAGCAGAATCCCGCAATCAGAAGCGAGTAGTTTGACCTCGTCGTGTATTCTTCCGCGGTGAGATGTGTATGACGCCACCTCCGGTCTGCGTGAATCGGGCGTGACCTATGGGATGCATGTACTGACTTGTATTTGGGGTTTTTCCATCACGGGGAGATCAGGTGATAGTTCAAGGTCATATTGAATGATAGGAATGCGTGTACTGACCTGTTCATCCGAGGTTTACATCCGGGGACCTATATCCGGGTCCTTTAGCTGTGTATGTTGTTCCAAACGGGTTCTTGTACATCCGGGTTCACACGGATGGAGGAACAGCCGGGTATTTTAGGATTGCCCTATATCCGGGTCCTCTAGCAATACCTGTAATGTGTAGCATTACATGCGGGTTCTTGTACATCCGGGTTCTTGTACATCCGGGGTCTGTCAGGGTGATGTATAAAAGTGGGGATTTTCATGATATGGTTTCATTCATTGGCCTGCCTACTTCACCGGAGCTACCTTACCAGCCTGAGCCAGCCTACCTGAGGAGTGACCTGACCAGCCTACCAGTGGAGCCTGAAGCCAGACCGATAGCATGAGACGTAGAGAAGATTTTCCAGAGGATCCAGAAGCGCCTCCGGCTGAAGTCTTACCCAAAGACGAGCGTGTGAGTGCGTTGTACCGCCGTCACTGGAACACGATACGTCGTTGTTTCCACCGTCACCGTCGCCTGTTGGATTTGTATAATTTCCGGTTGGAGGACCTCACGCATCTTCCTACCTACGCCGAGAGCATTTTTACAGATCAGGTGACAGCCTTCAAATTGAATGTGACATTTGGGTATATCTTACGGCACAAAGAGACTGACCAACTGCGGTATTTCTACCCCAGTAATAATTCCTATGTGTTTGACCAGCCGTTCACGGTGACGGATGCTATTTCTCTGGAGCCACTCATCGACCAACTGACTACGTTGGATCCATTGGAATGGGCCCGGTTGCAACGTCCCAACACCAAATGGACAGTAGAAATGGTGACGAACGTCACATTTTTCGTCACGAAATTTAGAGATCACCCCATCGACGCTCCTGTTATTCTTCCGCCTTGGCTACTCAATCGAAAAGGACTGTATGCGTTGGCGGCAGGCGCACAATGACCTTACAAAGACCGGAAATGTCTGTTTCGGTGTTTGGCCGTTCATTTGGACCAGTGTAATCCTCGGGCTTGTGATAGCTCAATTATACCAAAGTCATCGATGCCTGTTGATGGTACTCTTTATTACAATCTAAGGCAAACACGCAACAAATTACATCCATTCTATGGAACAAATGTTGATTTGTCGTACGTGATCTTAGTGTCGGGTGACGTGAAACCCAACCCCGGACCAGACTACCCAAAAAGGCCAAACAAACCTTTATCGATTGTGCACGTCAACGTAAATAGCCTGCGTTATAAAGTTGACTTGAGCGAAGCCGAAGTCGATCATTACGATATTATCGCAATAACAGAAACCAAACTCGATGCATCTGTTGAAGATACAAAATTAAAAATACCAAGTTGCCACATGAACAGGTACAATAAAAGCGTACCTGAGATACAACACATATCACTAATCGTTAGATTCTTGGTATGTGCTTTAGAATAGGTTAACCAGAGGACTATTCTGTGAAGTCATGTGACGCAGTCAGTATGTCGGCACCTCTTCCCACTTCCCTTATATGTGTTGTAATTCAACTCCCACCGATACGGAAAGACAGATCCTTGCAAGAAGGCGGCGGTATCGTTATATATATTCGTGAAAATTTGGTGTGTGATGAAATTGACAACATGTTTATTGATGGTTTGGAAGCAGTATGGATACGCATTACATCCAAAAATACAAAATTTTATATAGGAACATTCTATAGGCCCCCATCAGCTCGAGTATCATACTGGAACCTGATAGATGAATCCATATCTCTAGCAAGGGACCAGATGTCGAACAAATGTATAATACTTGGCGATTTTAATGCCGATTCCCTTATCAGAACACATGAGCAGATATCGCGCCTGGAAACTAAATATGCCATTCGCCAGATAATCACGGAGCCAACCCGCATTACCCCTACTTCCAAGTCCCTTATCGATCTCATACTTGTGCCAAATCCCTCTCTCGTCGTAACTTCTGGTGTAATTTCTCCATTCTGCAGTGATCACCATGCAACCTATGTGTCAATCAAGGAACGTGGATTTGATCAACCCTGCTTCACACGTCATATCTGGCTTTATGATCAAATGGATACTGACGGATTACTTAATTCCCTTGCGACAACTGACTGGAACTCTCTTTTCTTTAGTGACAACAATGAAATAGCTAAAAACCTAACTGACCGTATTCAACATACAGCAGAAAACCATATTCCACATAAAATTGCTACAATAAGACCACGAGACAAACCGTGGATGAGAAATGATCTACGAAGAATGATGCGTAGGCGTGACAGAATACACAAAAAAGCTAAACGGACAAATCTACCCCAACATTGGGAACAGTTTCGAACAATCCGAAATGAGGCTATAAAACTAATGAGGGCGGCCAAATTAGAATATCAAACACAGCTCGACGCAAAAATTACTGAAACAAAATTTGTAAGCAGAGATTGGTGGAAATTAATAAAATCATATATGAAAGAACAACATACATCTACCCAGTTCTCAAATATAATTTTTAATGGAAAAGTATCAAATGAGCCGAAAGCAAATTTGTTTAACAACTATTTTATTGAGTGTTCATCTTTAGACGATGTTGGTAAAGAACCTCCTATATTACCTCTCCATACTAATATTCTTGACAACATTATCATAACATATGACGATGTGAGAAACACCCTCCTCGGGCTCGATATAAGTAAATTACAAGCGTCTAGTCCGTCATTCATAATCCAGCCGTCGTTCATTAGAGAATATCCGCGTCCATAATCCAAAGACCTATTCCATTTTCCACATAACAGTATTAGCACCAAATTCAAAAAGACAATCATAGTATACATAAACATAGGCTTGTTTCCTGCAAGAGAGAAGCGGTCAACAGTTTTCAATGATGCCGGCAAGACATCATGATGTTCCAAAAATATCAAATCCGTATCGCTGATCAGTATTCTTAATCCATAATATTCGTTATAGAGTCGTCATCTAAAAAAAAGATGTATCTCAGTCACGCTTTGTTTGTGCCTGTTCATATGAGTACCATGAGGATCTTGAAGTACATGGGTTCATACGGCCCCTAGCCCCGGGTTAAGCGGAATTAGACACAGTTACGAAACGTAGCGCCATAGATCTTGCACGCTACGTTCGTATTTTGCTATCAGCATGCGATATGTATCGCCAAATTTGAGAAACTTTGAGTGGAGGCGCTTGGTGGTGTAGCCCTGTTTTATAAGTTTCTGCAACAATGTTTTGTGACGTTGATTAAAATCATCACATTTAACACAGGATCTAGCAAATGCTACTAAGCGAGATATGTATACGCCATATGCAGGTCCCACTGGAATATTACTATCCAGAAAGGGATAGTTTACGATGTCGAAATTGTAATCATCTCTTTTGTCATAAAGTCGACGAGAGAGAATGCCCGCTTCATTTTTATAGAGATAGAGATCTAAATAAGATGTGCCTGTAGGGCTATCTGTAGTTTCCTTCAAATCCAGTGAAGGTGGATATATATCCTTCACTGCGTCATTTATATAGCGATTATCCACAGCGAGAAGATCGTCTATATAGCGTTTGGTGAATGAGAAGGAACGGGCTTTGAATGGATCGGTTTTGAAAGCGCCTGCATATAGTCATATTCATAAGAGAACAGATACAGGTCAGCCAACAGGGGTGCACAATTAGTACCCATTGGAATACCTATATGCAGCTGATATATTGTGTTGCCAAATTTCACATAGATATTTTTAATGAGAAATTCAAGCAACTCTATAAACAAAGAAACATCCCATGAATGATATCTCTTGTATGTAGTCGAGCTAAAGAATGCTTTATGGCTTCTGACATTAATATATCTACGATCAGTTTTCTTGAACACAGATACTATTAATGAACTTAGACGATCAATAAGGTCCTGATGAGGGATTGTAGTATAGAGAGTCGAGAAATCCCATGTGGATACATGTCTGTACGGTATGTGACCTTTAGCATCAAGTTCTTCCGTAAGACATTTTGAGTTTTTCAATATCCACATACATTCAACGCCAGAGTTCTTAGAAATAGTGGCGCAATACCTTTCCCAAAATGCTTTTACCTCCTGAAGGGCCCTCGTCAATAGGGTTGAAAGAAGCTTGATGATGCAGCTTCTAGAACCAGCTATGAATCTAGCTTTGTATGGTGATTTATGCATTTTGGGAGTCCAGTATATTTTTGGTATGTCGTTATGATTGGTTGGAAGACAAATACCTCTTTCCCTGAGAAACTTTGTGATTGTTAAATAAATCTTCCAGAGTAAATGCAGTTTGGGAGTAAGTAGACGTATTTGATGAAGATATGTCTACACTCAATTCTTTAACCAGCACCTGGTAATAGTAATATTTGCATATGAATATTATATTATTCGGAGCTTTGTCTGCTGGGACTATGACGAATTTACTCTTACGATCAATGGGACCTTAATTAATTTACGATCAATGGGACCTGATCGTATAAGTAATAGACTGTTGAAATGTGCAGCCTCTGTACTTGCATATCCGTTAATGAAATTTTTTAATAAATGTCTCTTGGAAGAGAGTATGCCCCAAAACTGGAAATTGGCAAACGTAACCCCAATTCACAAAAAAGGAAGCAAAATGAAATTACAAATTATAGACCCATATCCTTAACAAGTAATATCAGCAAAGTTTTCGAAAAGTGTATTTTTAAATATCTCTTCAACTAATAATAACCTTCTTTCCAATCTCCAGTCAGGCTTTATTCCGGGTGATAGTACAGTCTATCAACTGACTGATATTTACAATTTTATATGTAAAGCTCTGGACGAAGGTAAAGACGTTCGCGCTGTCTTTTGTGATATCACAAAAGCTTTTGACAGAGTGTGGCACAAGGGACTGCTTCGCAAACTTGAATCCATTGGAATCAGGGGAGCTCTTCTTGGTTGGTTTCGCGATTACCTCTCTGTTAGGCGTCAAATTGTGGTGATAGACGGCACATCATCGGACCCAAGAAACATAAACGCTGGGGTTCCACAAGGGACTGTTCTCGGACCACTTCTCTTCCTAATCTACATTAATGATATCGTCAATGACATAAGATGCAATATTAGGCTGTTTGCCGATGACACATCACTATATATAACTGTTGAAAATCCAGCTACTTCTGCCAATATATTGAACACGTCTCTGCAAACTATCTCCACCTGGGCTGAAACCTGGCTGGTAAAATTTAGTGCAGCCAAAACGAAAGAAATCTTATTTTCCCTGAAAAGAAACTCAGTCCGGGATCCCAATCTCAACCTGGGAAATCTACCAATTGCTGAGGTTACCCAACATAAGCATCTAGGGTTAACATTTCATTCGTCGGGACGTTGGTCAGGCCACGTTCAATCGCTTGTCGACAAGATCTCTCCCATGATTAACTGCCTACGCAGCTTGAAATATCGACTCTCTCGCCGTTCTCTGGAAAGGCTTTACTCTTCATTCATACTACCTATTTTTGATTATGCCGACGTTGTCTGGTGCAATTGCTATCAATATGAATCTGCCATTCTTGAAGATCTTCAATTAGATGCACTACGGTCTATATCTGGGTGCATTCGTGGTACAAGCCATGCTCTCCTGTACGAAGAAACAGGCTTCATACCGCTATATAAACGTAGAAATAGACACAAATTATGTTTATTCTATAAAATGGTCAATGGGAGCACGCCAGCTTATCTCTCCTCCCTAGCTCCAGTCCCAAACTCATCTATATCAAGCTATATATTGCGTAATATAGATAATATTATATCTCCTTATGCACGAACTGAATTATATAAAAACTCGTTCCTTCCTTCTGTCATCCGTATGTGGAATAATCTAGATGTCGCTATTCGAGATTCTGTTAGTTACTCTTCTTTCCGTCGAATTCTCTCCAGAAACGATAAAATTGTTCCTCCTTATTACTATATTGGTGACAGGAAAGTCCAGATCATCCATTCACGTTTACGACTTGGATGCAGTTCACTTAATTCTCATATATACACACGACATCTCCGCGAATCCCCAGCTTGTACATGTGGGCATCCGAATGAAACTCCAGAACATTTCTTACTTTCCTGTCCTGTATATACTGCAATTAGAAATATAATAACGCAACTACCAAACTACGACATTGACACTCTTTTATTCGGAAATCCATTATTGATATCTGCTGAAAACACAAACATTTTTACCTGTGTTCACATGTTCATTGTACAGTCCAAACGATTTCAGGAATAATTTGAGCTGCATCCAGGTCTAACAAATCCATCATAGTTTCTGCTTGCATTTATCTTATTTATCTCATTCGGTTTATTGTCACTGATATTATTCAAATCAAATGAACTGATATATATACATATATACACACGATAATATCTGCCTTCATTTTATGGTATATGTATTAATTCATTATCTGCGTGTATACAATATGATGTACAACTGTTTGTATAAATCTTGCTCCGCTGCGTATATCGCAGTATGCCAATTAATTAATTATTTATTAAGATGTGTATGCATGCACATATGCACGTTTGATGCAAATACTGATACACAGTACGCCCTTCATATTAATCAGCAGATTTATGTATTCACTTAATCTTATATACATTTGTATCTAATTTGACCTATATACTATATATCCGCCAATGTACATTACGTTTTTTTCAAAGTGTTTGGGAAAGGCGTTAATATAGGCAATGCGCCTGTTCGCCGATCCCAGTTTTCTTTTGAAATAAATATACAGTTTGAATCATAGAAATGCAACTATGTATTGGAAAGAGTATCTACAGGCGCAAGACATTGACCCGCGGCAGTTCCGGAGAGTCCCATTCAAGTATTTGGATGTCGTGGAAACACAGTTCCACGTGAATATCTTTGTGTACCGTTTACTACCAAAGGAGGGGGAGGAGGTGGAGGAGGAGGATACATTTGTGGCTGAATTGGTTCATCGCTAAACAGAACGGTATGCCTCTACGATGACAGTCAATGTCTTCGACAACGGAGGGGTGAGTCATTTTTCCCTGATCCACGATATGAGCCTGTACGCACAATCCTACAGTTGTTCTCAATGCCATCGGGTGTTTGACCGTTCCTCCAACTTACATCAGCACGAGAAGATTTGTGGCAACGCTGTGAAACGCAAATTTCCTGGTGGAGTGTACCATAACACGCCTACTATTTTCGAAGACCTGGCTGACGAGGGGATTGTCATACCACCAGAGGACCGTTATTTTCCTTACAGGGCGTGTTATGATTTCGATGCCATTTTGGAACCCGTGGACATTTTCTCAGCCAAAACACAGTGGACACAGCACCATATTCCCCTGAGTGTCAGCATTTCCAGCAACGTACCCGGCTATGACGCTGCACCCGTCTGTTTCGTGTCCACTGGGACTCCCATGAGTTGATTACCCGGATGATGGAGTATTTAGAGGCAGTGAGTGCGGCCAGTACAGAACTGTTGGTGTCCAAGTTCGAGGACGTGCTGTCCTTCAGCGACGATGAAGAGTCGGAGTCGGAGTCGGAGTCGGCGATGCAGGACATTCAGCCGGAGGCTGTACCCTTACCCAAGCCGTATGCGGAGAAATTGAAGTTGCGCTTCCTACAATACCTAGGCCAGTTACCTGTGCTCGGGTTCAATTCGGGGCGATACGACTTGAACATGGTGAAGGAATTTCTCTACCCTTACTTGGCCCACTCCGATACCATCAAGTCCGTCATCAAAAAGATCAACAACCACATGGCCCTCACCACCACATCACTCCATTTCCTGGATGTACGCAACTACTTAGCTCCAAATTACAGCTAAGATCACTGGGTAAAGGCCTATGACTGTGCACAAACCAAAGGGAGGTTCCCTTACACATATATGTCAACGCTCGACCGCTTGGAGGAAACACAGTTCCCACCCCGGGACGCTTTCTTCGACGATCTGAAGCAGGTGGAATGTTCGGAAGACACGTACCGGGAACTACAGCAAGTATGGAACAACCAACATATGCAGAGCTTGCGAGATTTCCTGGTGTATTATAACAACTTAGATGTGGTTCCATTCCTCGAAGCGGCCGAGAAAATGGCCCAACTCTTTCGGGATCAAATGCACGTGGACATATTCAAGGAGTGCTTGAGTTTACCAGGTCTTGCGCTTCGCCAACTTTTGCAAGATTGTTCCACGTACTTTTCACTCATACAACAAAAAGACGAGGACATGTATGATTGTTTAAAGCAGAACATCGTCGGCGGTCCCAGCCTTATTTTTCATCGTTATCACGAGAAGGACGTCTCCACCCTTCCAGGTGGGAAACCCTGTGCCAAAATCATTGGATTCGACGCCAATGTCCCGTATCTGTGGTCTCTCGCCCAACCTATGCCCAGTGGTCATTATACACGCTGGCTGGCGGAAGGTCAGCATTTCCGACCTGAACGTACACCGTACAAGCATCTGGATGACCAGTGGTTGGGCTGGGAAGCCGATCGACGGGGAATTTCTATACGACACCAAACCAACGCCACAGAGAAGCGGATAGGAGATCGTCGATTCCCCGTCGATGGGTTTGCTATACTCCACAATAAACCCACCGTTTTCCAATTTTACGGGTGTTACTGGCACGGCCACGAATGCCATTTCAGCGCTGGCCGCTAAAACGAACGACGTGGAAAATCGGCGGAAGAACTACTGGCAGAAGTGGTCGAGAACCGGGATTACGTGAAGAGATGGGATACCATCCCATCGAAATGTGGAGTGTGAATTTCACACCATGTGCCAGGCCCTCCCATACTTACGCCGCTTCCTTAAAGCGCGAGAGTACCCCCTCAGTCGCCGACGACTCCTGACCCAGCCACGTTCGTTCCGGGGACCTCTACGGGTTTGTAGAATGCGATCTGCATGTTCCCGACAACCCTCAAGCCACTATTCGCCCAGTGCTTACCCATCTTTAAAAACACGCTGGTGAGTCGGGATGACATTGGAGACACCATGGATGCTTATGCTGAGCAACACGAATGCCTGCCTCGTCCTCGTCGGATGCTGATCGGGAGCATGTGGGGAGAAAAAATATTGCTGGGTACCCCTCTGCTACAGTGGTACATGAGCCACGGCCTCGAAGTGACGCGAGTGTACCAAGTCCTTCAGTACGTACCGAACGACTGTTTTGCGGGGCATGCCGACATCGTGACGTCTGCCCGTCGCCAAGGCGATAAAGATCCCAGTCAGGCCATTATCGGGGAATCCTGGAAACTCACGGGCAATGGCTACTATGGAAAAACGGTCACCAACCAAGACAAGCATGTCAACGTAAATATCTGCACTACCAAACAAGCGCGCAATAAGATCAACTCGCCTCTGTTTCGGTCCGTGGACGTCATCGATGATGACACGTATGAAGTCAGTTCAGCCAAGAAGACCATTCGTTACAACCTCCCGCTCCAAATTGGATGTATGGTATACCGGGTGGCCAAGCTGAGGATGCTGCAATTTTATATGATTTCATGGCGGTGTATTTCAATCCATCAGACTGGCAACTCATGGAGATGGGCACAGATTCTGCCTACATGGCCGTCTCTAATGCGGATTGGGAGTCACTCGTCAAACCCGAATTACGTGCGCAGTATGAGGCGAAACGGGACCAGTGGCTACCTCGACGCGACCATTACCAGTACGACAAGCGGACGCCGGGTCTCTTCAAGTTAGAGTGGAGTGGAGATGCCATGATCGCCCTGTCGTCCAAGACGTACTATTGTTACGGAGGTGATGGAAACAGCAAGTTTAGTTGTAAATGCGTCAACCGACGTGACCCTGCCATCGACAAAGCCCTCTACCTGGGCGTGCTACAAAGCCAGGCCAGTGCAAGTGGCACTAACAGAGGATTCCGGGTCGTCGACCACCAGATGCTAACCTACATCCAGAAACGAGATGCCTTCACATTTTTCTATCCGAAACGGAAAGTCCTTCCCGATGGAGTCAGTACCACCTACCTGGACTTGTGAAACTATGACTTTTGGTAGTATGAGTTAAACTAGTACTGTAAAAATTAACGTCCACCTGTAAAAGTCGGGATGGCCGAGTGGTCTAAGGCGCCGGTTAACAGTGCTGGTCTGTGCACAACTGTATTCTTTGTAACTCTACTGTATTGTTCACATTCTTTGTACATATTCTAACCATTCTTGTTTGCCTGAATATAAAAAAAGTCAAAACGTCACTTGTGTTTTCATGAATTTTTTATTGAAAATCAATGAACGTCAGAACAATAAGAACACTGCGCATTTAAGACAACCAGAGAAATGGGGCATGCACATTAAAACGAGAGGCAGCCCAGTCGTACACTAAGACATCACGGTCTTCGGCTAGAAAATAATCATCAAACATCTGTACAATCGTTTGCATAGAATGTCCTCTACTCCGGTGAGTGAGATAAAACACACAGTACTGTCCGCATACACTACTCAAGGGTCCTTGTAATCTTTTAGTATTCCAACGCCAGACTGTAGTGGATTCGTCCATGAACTGGGTCAAAGCGGGATGCAGGGGTGCAAGTCCGTAGGAATCAAAGTATTCTCCTTGGCCCAGGGCGTCCACGTATACAGCCACCCAATGTTCACCCGGTCGAGTGCGAGGGTTTGTATTCAGAATGTAGGCCGCAGGGGTGGATGGGGTAGGAAAGACATTGCGTGGAAACACACATCGAAAGGGTACCCGGGGATCCCGCTGAAGTATGGCGATGAGCTGCTCTGTATCCATGACTCCAGCTGGCGTAGTCACACAGGACGTTTCTTTGCTGATCTACGGTGATGACGTTATCAAACTCGGCGTAGCAAATCACGTTAATGGTATGGGGTAGAGCTATCGAGAAACGCAGTTCCAACCGTAAGTTTCCTTTCTTGAGCAAGGCCAGTTAATGATCGTGTTCCAAGGTAGGGGTGCGGTAGAAGGCAAACAAAGTGTACCCACGGGCAAAGTCTCGTCGAGTGATGGTATTTCCTTCGTCCTGATTGTTTTGTCATGTGGCTGTAAACAGGCTCAGGTAGCTCCGCACATACTGATGGTTACCAAAATCTGGTTGTAACGGCCGGGCTGGGATTTGATGGCCGGCTACGTGCAGTGCCACAAAGTTGATGTTGAAATGTTGAAAGTGGAACGGATTCTCTGTCCACTGGCCATTGAAACTGATGTTGGTGACACACGCCAGGGTAAGACGTTTAGGCAGATCCCCTAGAAATAAGTTTTCACGATTGGCCATCATCGTACCTGCTGGCACAGAGAACACCTTGGTCTGCACGCGTCGGACGGGGTACAGGGCTGGGATTTTTCGATAAGTCTTCCATGTGACTCACCAACACCCCCTGTTGCAAATCCACCGTACGGACAAACAGGGCTGCATCTTCTATGATGATCTTGTAATGGGCGGGATCTCCACCGGCCATCAAGGCGAAAGTGGGTGGGGATCGGATCAACTTGATCTTGATGGATACGCTGTTCATCATGTAGCGGTCTTGCAGGAACAGATCGGCGTGCAGTCGTCCCATCATATCGACGGACCGGCTACCGGCTGTAAACTGCTTGCGATGGCCGAACCCGGTATTGGCAATGGTGGTCGCATCCATTGCTCCGGGCGTATCTCTGTAGTACAGTGCAGCTGACAAGTGTGGGTTTTTTGGCATCTTCTCCGTACGACAACAGCGTCTCGATGTAGGCTCGGTACGGGTACGTATTGGTGGACGTACTGATGAGTTTATCGCTCAGACTGATATCCACCTATTGGACCGCCGAGTGCAGCCAGAGATTCACCGGGGCTACGACCGCGTCGGCCGCCATGTCCGTCCCGTCTTCGTTCACCACTTTGGCTTTCACGTAAAAGTATGTGTGGGCTAAATCCAGGTAGGCCCTATCTTTGTTTTCAATGGTAAATTCCAGCGGTCCCGTGCCCGTCAGGCTAGCCAGGGGCCGATGTTTTACCCAACGACCCGCGGCGACACTGGTCTGTGTGGGGGGAATAGTCCACAAATCCAATTCACTGTTGGTAGACTGACACGACTCGGAGTGAATGAATGCCATTATGCGAAGATGTCTCTCTTCTTTTTCTTCTGGAGTGTGCGTCGTCGGTGTGTTGGTCGTCGAATGACTCTCCTCTGTGCCGGGGGCTGTCTTTTAAGGGCTTGGCCACCAAGACGCTGACTGCTTCTTTGGCCCGTCGTTTCAAGGCTTGTCGGGGTGCCGACCCACTCAAGACATCACCGGCGACTTGCAGTCCACTGCGTATCGCTTGTTTGCCCACCGCTTTTACGCCACGTGTCACCAGAGGTAGGAACGTTTTGACGATGCTTCCCAGTATGTCTCCCAGCCCGTGACCTCGTTGCATGCGTGCACCGCTAAAGACCGGACCTCCACCTCCCGTTTGTTTCTTGAAATAGTCGGCATAGCTGGCCGTATGGCACTGGTAAGGCAGGTACATTATACGAAGTGGGGAGAACGTGCTTGTCGGAAATGAAGCGTCCCGTGTCATCTGTTATATCCACCGTGATGGTGTTGATATCGGTGTGTCGTACGGGCAGGTAGATTACATTCTTTGTACATATTCTAACCATTCTTGTTCGCCTGAATATAAAAAAGTCAAAACGTCACCATGTGTTTTCATGAATCTTTTATTGAAAATCAATGAACGTCAGAACAATAAGAACACTGCGCATTTAAGACAACCAGAGAAATGGGGCATGCACATTAAAACGAGAGGCAGCCCAGCCCAATGTACGAGTTGTCACAGCGAAACAGCTCACCAATTACCAGTATACGAGTTGTCAGAGCATTTTCATCATAGCTCTCTAGATTTGTATCTAATACCGCTTATGCCGGTGCTAGGGGCCGTGTGGTCATATCATCCAAGTTGCCACATGAACAGGTACAACTAGAGGTTCCGCTTTGACCCTTGAGTTGCCGCTCCGGCATGAAGCCTATGCTGGTTGTTTTTGGGGGCAAAAACATACGTCTCCCCCAACCTCCCACCTTGCCTTGAATGGGCACATAATTTAAGGGAAAGTGCTATAAAATGAATGTAGCAATAAGTATCTTAAACAAAGCTGCGTATCTAAAAATATTAATTACAAAGAAGCGATTTTCATTGTATATACATGTACAAGTAGATGAACGGTTGGACGGACATCGGACACGGATGAATGCATGCACACATACGCTAAAACCTGATCAAATGCGGGGGCTATCCCAATGAAGCTTCCAACCAAGTTTGGTGAAATTCCATCCAATAGTTCTCAAGGTATCTTGCAGACAAAGCCTGTATATACATGTACAAGCAGATGGACGGACACCGGACGAATGCAGGCACACACACCAAAACCTAGTCAAATGAGGGGGCTATCCTAATGAAGCTTCCATCCAAGTTTGATGAAATTCTGTTCAGTAGTTCTCCAGATATCTTGCAGACAAGCCCTGTATATACATGTACAAGTAGACGGACGGACGGACACCGGACATGGATGAATGCACGCACACACACCAAAACCTAATCAAATGAGGGGGCATAATCCCACTATAGCTTCTATCCAAGGGGAGTGAGATTCCGTCCAGTAGTTCTCAAGATATCTTGCAGACAAGGCCTGTACATACATGTACAAGTAGACGGACGGATGGACACCGGACATGGATGAATGCACGCACACACACGAAAACCTAATCAAATGAGGGGGCTATCCCACTATAGCTTCTATCCAAGGGGAGTGAGATTCCGTCCAGTAGTTCTCAAGATATCTTGCAGACAAGGCCTGTACATACATGTACAAGTAGATGGGTGGACAGACGGACACCGGACACGGATGAATGCACGCACATACACCAAAACCTAATCAAATGAGGGGGCTATCCCAATGAAGCTTCCATCCAAGTTTGGTGAAATTCCGTCCAGTAGTTCTCCAGATATCTTGCAGACAAGCCCTGTATATACATGTACAAGTAGATGGACGGACGGACAGACACCGGACATGGACGAATGCACGCACACACACCAAAACATAATCAAATGAGGGGGGCTATCCCACTGAAGCTTCCATCCAAGTGTGGTGAAATTCCGTTCAGTAGTTCTCAAGTTATCTTGCAGACAAGGCCTGCATATACATGTACAAGTAGATGGACGGACGGACGGACACCGGACACGGATGAACGCATGCACACAAACCAAAACCTAGTCAAATGAGGGGGCTATCCCAATGAAGCTTTCATCCAAGTTTGGTGAAATTCCATCTAGTAGTTCTCCAGATATCTTGCAGACAAGCCCTGTATATACATGTATAAGTAGATGGACGGACGGACACCGGACACGGATGAATGAACCCACATACACCAAAACCTAATCAAATGAGGGGGCTATACCAATGAAGCTTCCATCCAAGTTTGGTGAAATTCCATCCAGTAGTTCTCCAGATATCTTGCAGACAAGCCCTGTATATACATGTACAAGTAGATGGACGGACGGACGGACGGACACCGGACATGGATGAATGCACGCACACACACCAAAATCTAATCAAATGAGGGGGCTATCCCACGAAAGCTTCCATCCAAGTGGGGTGAAATTCCGTCCAGTAGTTCTCAAGATATCTTGCAGACAAGGCCTGTATATACATGTACAAGTAGATGGACGGACACCGGACACGGATGAATGCACGCACATACATCAAAACCTAATCAAATGAGGGGGCTATCCCAATGAAGCTTCCATCCAAGTTTGGTGAAATTCCATCCAGTAGTTCTCAAGATATCTTGCAGACAAGGCAAGGGGACGGACAGACATCCATCCATCCATCCAGACAGACAGACAGACAGACAGACAGACAGCACAAACACTAGATGTCTCCCCCCAACATAGTTGGGGGAGACATAATAAAAGCGTGCCTGAGATACAACACATATCACGAATCGTTAGATTCTTGGTATGTGCTTTAGAATAGGTTAACCAGAAGACTATTCTGTGAAGTCATGTGACGCAGTCAGTATGTCGGCACCTCTTCCCACTTCCCTTATATGTGTCGTACACTAAGACATCACGGTCTTCGGCTAGAAAATAATCATCAAACATCTGTACAATCGTTTGCATAGAATGTCCTCTACTCCGGTGAGTGAGATAAAACACACAGTACTGTCCGCATACACTACTCAAGGGTCCTTGTAATCTTTTAGTATTCCAACGCCAGACTGTAGTGGATTCGTCCATGAACTGGGTCAAAGCGGGATGCAGGGGTGCAAGTCCGTAGGAATCAAAGTATTCTCCTTGGCCCAGGGCGTCCACGTATCCTATGTAAATATAGATCAATTATATGTCCCATTCTCACGAACAGATTTTTATAAGAGAGCCTTCTCTGTCTCGGGCCCAGTGGCGTGGAATTTTCTGCCATCCCGTGTCAGAAACAGTCCATCTTTGGCTGTGTTTAAACACAAATGTTTTAAATACATTTACGAGGATGTTTTTGCCAAAACATGATCCTTATTGTGTTAGAATGTAAGCTCTATTTTTTATATCCTATACACTGTTTGTTATTATGATTGTTATAGCACTCGGCTCCCAGGAAGAGCATCGATAGATGATGGCTGACCGAGTTTTTATAAATAAAGCTTCTATTCTATTCTATACAGCCACCCAATGTTCACCCGGTCGAGTGCGAGGGTCTGTATTCAGAATGTAGGCCGCAGGGATGGATGGGGTAGGAAAGACATTGCGTGGAAACACACCTCGAAAGGGTACCCGGGGATCCCGCTGAAATATGGCGATGAGCTGCTCTGTATCCATGACTCTAGCTGGCGTAGTCACACAGGACGTTTCTTCGTTGATCTACGATGATGACGTTATCAAACTCGGCGTAGCAAATCACGTTAATGGTATGGGGTAGAGCTACCGAGAAACGCAGTTCCAACCGTAAGTTTCCTTTCTTGAGCAAGGCTAGTTGATGATCGTGTTCCAAGGTAGGGGTGCGGTCGAAGGCAAACAAAGTGTACCCACGGGCAAAGTCTCGTCGAGTGATGGTATTTCCTTCGTCCTGATTGTTTTGTCCTGTGGCTGTAAACATGTTCAGGTAGCTCCGCACATACTGATGGTTACGGAAATCCGGTTGTAACGACCGGGCTGGGATTTGATGGCCGGCTACGTGCAGTGCCACAAAGTTGATGTTGAAATGTTGAAAGTGGAACGGATTCTCTGGCCACTGGCCATTGAAACTGGTGTTGGTGACACACGCCAGGGTAAGACGTTTAGGCAGATCCGCTAGAAATAAATTTTCACGATTGGCCATCATCGCACCTGCTGGCACAGAGAACACCTTGGTCTGCACGCGTCGGATGGGGTACAGGGCTGGGGTTTTTCGATAAGGCTTCCATGTGACTCACCAACACCTCTTGTTGCAATCCACCGTACGGACAAACAGGGCTGCATCTTCTATGATGATCTTGTAATGGGCGGGATCTCCACCGGCCATCAAGGCGAAGCTCATGACAGAGAGTAAACATTGTGATTTGTTTGAGACCCAGTGTGCTGTGGAGATGAATGAACACGATCAGCTTGCTGAGTACATGGTCGCTGGACATCAAGTGTCGAAATAGTAATTTTAAAGTTCAATACTTAAGAAAAACGTTTCGAATCCGCTATGAATATTTCCAAACATACTTGAATGGTGTTGTTAGTGTGTTTGTCTTTTTCTGGATCACCGTATAATAACACTGAAGCAGGAGGAACTATTAGAGAACTATATATATTATTAAGTGTATTTACCAATATGGTTCTTTGATCGACAAATTGAGGACACTGAAAGAAAAAGTGATCGACTGTTTCGTCAAAATATCCGCAATTGCAAGTTGTATTTCTCAGGAAATTATTGAACAGGTGTCTGTTAAGATTACTGCAACCATTGCGGAGGCGACACAATATTATATTTTCTTTACGCGTACATAAATAGTACCAAGACGGTGGGGTGGAGACTTGTGTCATGTTCTGCAGCTGGCGTTTAAAAATTGGCAGAGTAGGACAGTTTTTGACTGTGTAAGGTAGTGAATTCCACTCGCGTAATGTTGCTGGCTCAAAGGAATTTCGGAATAGTTCCGTGCAACATCTGTAGGGGGCTAACTGTGATGCGTTTCTGATGTTGTATGGATTGCGTTCCCCAATGCGAGCTGGGAGATGAGCGTACAAAGAAAAAGGTGTCATACCATTAATAATTTTATATAACATAATAAGTCTATGGACTTGTCGTCTGCGAGACAGCGTTTCAAATCCAGCTTCCAAATATAAAGTTTCTGAACTAACACTGCATGTGACACCAGTTATCGTTCTGAGTGCGTCTTTTTGAATATTTTCAAGTCTTATCACATAAGACTGTGGAATATTATCCCAGACGACGTCTGCATATTCTAGACTCGGTCTAATAAAACTTTTATACATAATTTCAAGGCATTTACGATTAAGTATATATTTCAAACCTTTAAATATGGACAACTTGCTTTGCGCTTTTTGAGGAGATCTTCCACGTGGTCGTTCCAGTTAGCCTTAGTGTTAAGGATCAGACCGAGATGCTTATGACTACGTGACGGTTGAAGAGTTGAATTTTGAAATATTATTGGAAAGATGAATGGGTATGTCTCAAAGAAGCGAGAAGAGAAACTGTTTTCGCTGCATTGAAATCGACCAACCATGTCCGCGCCCAGTCAGAAATAATGTCTATATCGTGATTGGTGGATGGCAGTTGGCTAAACAGATTATCAGATATGATGTACAAACAAGTGTCATCAGCAAAAAGACGTATGCTGTTAATGACATCAGCAGGTAGATCGTTTATAAATAATAGGAACTGAAGCGGACCAAGAACAAAGCCTTGTGGTACACCTGCTTCTAAACGTAACACAGTGGATTCTTTTCCATGTATCACCACCCGCTGACAACTATTGTGTAAATAGCTTTTGAACCATAGCAAAAGGCTTCCAGTAATACCGAATTGCTGTAGTTTTTGAAGCAGGCCTTTATGCCACACTCTATCAAAGGCCTTTGATATGTCAAAGAATAGAAAGAGTACTTATTTCTGTTCGTCATGTGCCTTTGTCAAGTCAAAGTAAATATCAAGTAACTGGACTTTATCGAAAAATCCGCGAAAATGCCTATATGGGGTATGGGGGGTATATAGGTCGCCGGGCTTATTGGGACTTGCCTATCTATAGAGTTATCTCCCCCTAGTTCCAGGGTGGGTGTATGTAAAATTTTTCCTGAAAAAATACGGAACACGGACTTTATCCTAAATTACGGGAAAATGCCTATATGGGGTATGGGGGTATAGGACCATCCTGGGAAACCTACTTCTCGACATTTGCGGTATAGGTTGTGGGGTCTCGTTTTCTTAGTCTCGTCAAGACAAACATGATAGGAAGTGTCGCGGAGCGAATCGTTGAAATTTTTGGAAAAAGTTCAGGGAGACCCATATAGTCCCATACTAGGGGTATAGGACCAATGTTTGCCCCACTGGGAAACCTACTTCTAGACATTTGCGGTATGGTTGTTTGGATTTGTTTTCTTAGTCTCGTCAAGACAAACATGATAGGAAGTGTCCCGGCACGAAACGGTGAAATTTTTGAAAAAAGTCACCGAGGCCTGGGTAGGCCCAAAAGCCTATACTACATGGCTATGGGTGTATAGGTCGATACGGGGTGGACGTATTGGGATCTAGGTGGGCCACTAATGGTCCGATGGGGTCCAGTGAGGTATCCATGTGAAGCTCTCATGCAGGAGCACTTGACTACACTAATGGTTCGTACGTTTTCAATAGTCTGCGCATGCGCAGCCTGGCCGTAGTATAGAAAGCAGGCATTTTTGGGGGGTGTGTGGGTGTGTTTGGGTTAGAGATGGGCTATTCACGGTTCGAATGGGTCGTGTGAGGTATCCATGTGAAGCCTATGTAATGGAGCATCTGATGGCGTGGATGTTGGGTAGAAATAGGGTCATTCTGTGCATGCGCAGCCTGGCCGTAGTATAGAATGCAGCCATTTTGGGTGTGTGTGTGGGTGTGTTTGGGTTAGTATTGGGCTATTCACGGTTCGAATGGGTCGTGTGAGGTATCCATGTGAAGCCTATGTAATGGAGCATCTGATGGCGTGGATGTGAGGTAGAAATAGGGTCATTCTCCGCATGCGCGGTAGCCCAAGTGTGTGGAAATAGACGTGGGCCTCTCATGGGCATATTGTGTCGAGTGAGTTATCCATGTGAATCCTAGGTGGGGGAGCATCCACCTGGACTAACATTCACGTGGTTTGGTGGGTCTGCGCAAGTGTGTGTGACGTCACTTCCGGTTTTTCAGAATGCTCAAACACTACCTTCAACTTTCCCGGCCCGGCCCAGGCCCCCCAGCGCGCGCGCGCGCCCGGGAGTGATCTGATGCCACAGCGCGCGCGCGCGTCATCACCGGCAGTGCGCGGATGCATGTCGGATCAAAAGGTCAAAGGTCACATCCAGGTCAAACGGTCCAAGGTCTCCCTTTCGGCAAGGTTCGGCGACAATGTTGCGGCATCGATAGTCAGAGCTTGAACCCCAAAAGGGGATTGTAAATTAACGTGGGAAGGATGGGCAGTTCTATTTGGACCAATCAGCGGTCGAGAAAAAGGGCCAATGAGCAATCGATAAAAGAACCAATGGACGGGTACTAGGTACACGTCTGCGCCTACATCCGGGTACTGGGATGCTTTCGCCTACGTCCGCGCCTACATCAGGGTTCTAGTACACCCGGGTAATGTTTTCTGGACATGGATGGGTTACATTTTGGCCCCATCCTACACCACTGATTTCAGTTTGACTGAATCTCCACATTGGGCATTTATGCATTATGAATAAAACACACAAGACAGGGTTTTTTGGTGAGATCTCATTTTTTTTATTCAGTGAACAACAACAACGTGAAAACAACCACGTGAAAACTGAAGCCCAGAACAGGGGGGGGGGGCTTGTACATTGAAAGAACTGAAACCCAGAACAGGGGGGCTTGTACATTGAAAGAACTGAAGCCCAGAACAGGGGGCTTGTAAACTTAAGCCCAGAACCGCGGGCGTGTGTACATTGAAAGAACTTAAGCCCAGAACGGGGCTTGTACATTGAAATGATGGGCGGCCCAGTCATATACGAGTACATCGCGGTCCTCGGCCTTGGGGTACTCGTCAAACATCTGTACGATGGTAGATAAGGGTCTTCCCCGGCATCGATGGTACAGGTAAAACAAGCAATATTGTCCGCACACGCTACTGGCCAGGCTTTGCAACGTTTGACTGTTCCAACACCACGTCTCTGTGCCTTGATCCATGAAGTCTGTTAAATCGGGATGGAGGGGTGGCAGGCCGTACGGGTCAAAGTATTCCCCCTGCTGTTCTGGCAAGTACACACCCACCCAATGTTCACCGGGCCGATCCATTGGGTCCGTGTTGAGAACGTATGCAGCAGGATACATACGGTCCAATGGGAACACATCTCGGGCGAACACCCCTTGAAAGACCATACGTGTCTCTCGGTCATTCTCCAGCACGGTGGTTATCTGGTCTGTATCCATGTTAGGTGGAGAAGTCACACAGGACGTTGCGCGCTTTGTCCACTTGAATGATGTTGTCAAACTCGGCGTAGCAGATCACATTGACGGTGGTCCCCAGGGCTCGTGCAAAGTGGATTTCCAACCGTAAATTGCCTTGCTTGGCTAGGGCCAGCTGATGGTCGTTCTCTAAGGTGGGGGTCAGATCGAAACAGAACAACGTGTATCCGTTCCCGTAGTCCTCCCGACTGATCAAATTCCCTTCGTCTTGGTTGATTTGACCGGTGGCTGTAAACAGGCTCTGATAGGCTCGAATGAAATTCCTGCGCCCAAAGTTCGGTGTTAAAGCCGTGGCTGGGACCTGTTGTCCATCCACATGCAGGGCCACAAAAATGATGCCGAAATGTTTAAAGTCAAACGGATTCTCTGGGTAGGCTCCGCTGAAACTGGTATTTTCCACACAGGCCAGGATCAATCGCTTGGGTAGTTCCCCCAGGAACAGGTTTTCTTTGTTGGCGCTCATATTTCCAGCAGGCACAGAGAACACTTTGGTTTGTACACGTCGGATAGGATACTAGGCTGGTTTTGTTTCGAAGGCTTTCATGTGTCCCAATTGAACGGCTGGATTCGGTTTCACTTTTCAGACATACAGGACTGCGTCTTGGATAACAATCTTATAGTCAGCTGCATGCCCCTCTACGTTAGTGGCCATCAAGGCGAAGGTCGGAGGCGCCCGTATCAGTCGGATTTTGATGGGGATCTTGTTCAAGAGGTACCGGTCTTGCATGAACATGTCTGCGTGCAGTCGACCCATGAGATCCACCGAGGCACTGTTCGCAGTGAAAGCCTTCCGTTTGTTATATCCCACATTGTCCACCGTGTCCATGTGCTCGGGTGTGTCCTGGTAGAATAAAGCGGCTGCCAGCTGAGATTTTTAGCCTCTCGGCCATACGACAACAGTGTCTCGATGTAGGCTCGATAGGGGTACGTGTTGGTCGAGTCACTGATGAGTTTGTCGCTGAGAAAAATATTCACCTGTTGAAACATCGAGTGCAGCCAGAGATTCGTCGGGCCCACCGTTGCAGCTTGGATGATTCTGGTGCCATCCCCACTGGCCACCTTGGCTTTCACATACAAGTATGTATGGGCTAAATCCACATAGGCCGTATCCGCATTACTGATGGTGAACTCGATGGGCCCTGTTTCGTTGATGCTGGAGAGCGGGAGATGCTCCACCCATAATCCTTGTGTGGGCGGCACGGTCCACAAATCAAATTCACTGTTGGTGGAGGGGCAGGACTCGGCGTGGATCAAGGACATATTTAAGAAAAGATATCCTGGGTCTTCGATGTGCGTCGTCGCTTGGTCGGTCGTCGACTGGTGCGTGGTCTCGGTGGGGCAGCTCTTTTATTCCCTACGGTGCGTTGTGCTTTGGCCACCAAGACGCCTCCCGCTTCTTTAGCCCGCCGTTTCAAGGATTCTTTGGGTGCCGTACCCCCCAAGACATCACCGGCCACTTGCAGTCCACTGCGTACCGCTTGTTTGCCGATTGCTTTCACCCCACGCGACACCAAGGGCAGGAACGTTTTGACGATGCTGCCGAGTATGTTCCCCAGCCCATGTCCTCGTTGCATGCGTGCACCGCGAAAGACCGGAAAGCCACCCCCGGCCTGTTGGGCATAATAGTCCATATAGCTGCGTGCATCGCACTCGTAAGGTACTTTCATTATGCAAAGTGGGGAGCACGTGCTTGTCGAAAATGAAGTGTCAGCACCACTTTCCCGCGTTCGAATGCCACCGGTCGTCCCGTGTCATCTCTTATATCCACTGTGATCGTGTTGATGTCGGTTTGTCGTACGGGCAAGTAGAGCATGTGGTTGAAACTGCGGGTGACTTGATCTCCGTACCTCTTTTTAATGGGGACCACCCGTAACAGAGGTGTGTTGATATCGCCCACGATGTGGTTGTCGACTACGTCCGAGTAGACATAGAGCCCGTACATACCCGACTTCAAATCCATCGGGATCTGGCCATGGTCCTCGGATGGACCCGTGTAGGTCGCGTGAGCGCGACCCAGCATTTGCTGTAGGATAGGACTCAGTACGACACTCACGTTGGCGGTGAGAAGGATCTGTGCCTTGTCGTTGTGTGCGTTGTAATGGAAGTCCACGTGATTCTTGAAGGGAAAGGATTTGATGGGTTTTGAACTATTCGTGACCTCCCGTAGAGCCTTATAATGCAACAGTCTTGACAGCCCACCCATGAACTCCTTGGGGGTATCGTATTGGCCTTCGGGGAGGGTGAGTCGGGTGTTTTGCCTTCGTAGGTCATCTCGTACCACACTTCATTGGCTCGCACGTTGTACCACGAGTAAGGGTATTGGATATCCACGAGGCCACATTCCCAGCGCCCAGGTAAATGCAACGGTTGCGGTAACTGGGCCACGTACTTGGCCACGGTGTTGTCAGGAAACACATCCAGCGAACTGCTACTGGGTAGGGTGAGGTAAAACATGGCGACTGAGCTGTCCTGCTGCTGCTGTTGGTTTTAATAGGTGTTCCAGGCCTTGGGCGGTTGTGTCCGGCGTCGTGTTCGTCGCGTTGACTTGCTACGTGTCACGGCTCTGTAGATGTGGGGTGTCCTGATCAAGGGTGGTTTTTTAAAGGTCTGAAAAGAAGGTGCCCGTTGTGGTGGTGGTGTTTTGGGGGGTGACTCCGGTTCCCATTCGGATTCCCAAGAAGGTAGTGGGCCACTCGGCGAGTCACGCTGCATAAAGGCCCAGCGGTGGGGGTTCCCCACCAATTCCTGTGGTACATGCATGTCTTTCAAGCCTTGAGCGAAGACCTCCCATCCTCGAGGATCCGTGTGCGACCTGCGTTGACGCATCAGGTCATTCACTAAATCCGTCATGTGGGTCCCCGGGACCACCTGATTCTGTACCAGGAGTTCGCCTTTATCATTCCAAGTCATGTTAGGATTCTGTTTCATCCGTTGTAATACCAGGCCAGCTTGTTTCTTGAACGATGCAGGTACACTCTTCAGCACTTCGTCTTCCACCCACTGTGGGGCTGTGGGTGCTACCCCTGGTAATGGCGGCTGTTGGATCGGTGCTGAAGTCGGCGGTGTGTCACGTGGTGGTGGTGGTGGTGGTGGTGGTGGTGGGGTAGAGAGGGGTTTTGTATTGGTCCATGAACGTCAAGCACCGTTGAAGCGTCTCATTGTACCGTTGTACTTTCTCACTGTCGCTTAACCCCGGTCTCTGTAAGATCTGTTGCATCTCTCCATCGAGGGTGTTTATGGTCTTCACCTTAGGTGGGACAGGGTAGGGCGATTGGAGGTTTTGAAGGAACCGTGGTTCGACGAGGACCATTTTATTCGTGTGGTTCATTGTCGGCCGAAGAGTCCACCCAATACTGGACCCAACACGGAAGCGGCCAATGGTGCTAAGATGGCCCAGAGAAAGCCGCCTTTCTGTAACACCTTTTTCTTTTGTGTTTGAGGGACCCGCTTCTGGACTAAGGTTCGGAGACCTGTCTTATGCTTGGCCAACTTGGTCTTCTGAGCCGGGGTCAGTGGTACGTTGCCTTTTAACAGGTTGTACCCGATCTCGCACAGACAGCGTACAAAGTCAGGGTCCGCACCTCGTACAATGGCTCGGACCAACTCGGGTGGGGCCGTCTTCAATACACGGAGCGTGGGAGCGTGCTTCCGTACTCGCGCAGACATCATATACAACTAATGCCAGAACCCACAACTCTGCTCTTTTTATCTACTTCAGAGAACAGAGACAAAGTCAACCATGCTGTGGTATTCATTCTTTTCATTATCCCCATCATCAAATACACAGACCCCAGCTGGTAGAGCCACTGTGGGTATGTTTACATTATTTTTGCATGTACACGTGGTGGGCCTCTCCGGGAAAGATGCCGGTCCGTAGTCGAAGGTGTTCGGGGGTGGCTTGCTTGAGGTCGAAGAGCATATACCCGTGCTGAGGGGTTGTGGCATCTTTGAATGCTTCCAAAGCAAACGGTGTGCGGCCGGGATACATCTGTCTCGCCAGGTGCAGCAGTTGAGTGGTATCTCTCGGGTTTTTGAAGACCACCAGGTAGTGGGCATTTAAGCTGATGTTCCGATGTTCTTTGTTTTTACTGAACAGATTCTGCACAATGTAGATGATGCTGAGCCGTCGATGGTGGCTGCATCTGGTAAAGAGTTGGGTGACCCGCGCATCCGTCTCCGCCATGAGATCATCCAGAACCACCAAGGTGTCGGATTCCAAATCGGCCAGGTTGGGTAGGCCTTCCACGAACGTGATGTGGGGCATTGCTGCATACGCTTCCTGCCATTCTCCGTAACACCACACGACTCGGGCAATGGGTGGGGTGATCATGCTGTCGGCGTGTTGAAGGAGCTTCCGGACGAAGTGCGTTTTGCTGGAGCCCGTCGGTCCTGCGATGACGCAAGTGAAGGGATGCTGCCACGGAGGGTCCATGGTTCGAGGTGTATCCGCTGTCGGGTTAACCCGCTCTTGTAAATTTCGTACGAGTGAACTGGAGTGGTGGGTACAACGTGGGTCGTCGTTGTCTGTTCACTGCGAGTGATGAAGGTGGTGGGTACAACGTCGGTCGTCGTTGTCTGTTCACTGTGAGGGACGAAATCCGGTGGGTCTTCAGACGTAGTGGGTGTACTTGGTGTAGGTGTGGAGCTTGGTGTGGAGCTCGACGTGGCTTGTACACGGGGTGTGGTGGTGACTGGGCTCGATACGGGGTTGACTGGTGCTATCTGTAGACCGGTTTCACTGGTGGCTGGTGTTCTCAGTTGGTTAAGTAGCGCGCTGACATAGGCTACGTCGTAAAACACACCTCCGTACAACACACTCAGCAGGGTTAGCACTATCACCACAACGCCCACTTGCGCTTTGCGCGTTTTGGGAGACGCTGTGTTCAGAGGCAGCTGCTGTTTGTCCATAGCACTGTGGTCGGACGTGGAATGAAGGATGACGGCAGTGGTGTCTGGCTTTATAGCCGTTTCACCTGGTTGGCAGCGACCCAGGAATTGAAGGAACTGGGCCAGCCTTGCCATTTGATGAAATGAAACAGTTTGCCACGTCGACGTTCCGTTTTCAAAATCTGCTCCACCGTGTAGTAGTCTTGCTGTGTTTTTACGCCAGGCTGTAATTCCGTCTCGTAAAACGTCCCTAGCAACGGTTCCCCTTGAAGATCTTCCAGTTCATAGACTCGCTGCTGTCGGGGTAGGCGCCGTTTAATCAGGAAGTGCTCATCGCTCCAGTTGGGCAAGTAACTTTTCTCAAACTGACCTTTGACTGATCCGTACAGTCCCCGACCTTGAACACCGCCTTCGGCGTTCGCTGCGATTGCCTGGGGTACAAGACACGCCGGACTTGGGCTTCATTGCGTTGGGTCACGGTAATGGGGGCTCTCTCTATACTCCGATGATAGGCTCGATTGTAACCACTCACAAGTTTCGGGAGAACATCGATGTATCGCCTTGTATTCTTATAGGTGAAATATTTATACATGCGGCCTTTGAATGTCCTGTTGAACCTTTCCACCACGGAAGCCTTGGTCTCGTTGTACGTATGGAAGAAAAACACCTTCTGGGCTTTCAGAAACTGTTGGAACGGTCTGTTGAGGAATTCCGTGCCTTCGTCGGTTTGCAAATACAAAGGTTTGCGCCCGGTCTTGAAGATGTCTTTGAACGCCGCTATGAGATTCGCCCCCGTTTTCGTCCGGATGGGTACCACCCACGCATACTTCGATAGGATATCGATGCACGTCAAGATATACCGATTCTCATCGTTGTGTTTGGCAAAGGCGCTCATATCGACCAAATCCGCTTGCCACTGGGCATCTATTCCTCCCACGATGACCCGGTTCCGTAGAAAATGGCGACGGACAGATCGATGTAAGGTATAGGTGTCTTGTTTTCTTAACCAATCTCGGACTTGGGCACGTTGTATCCCCTGGGGTTTGGCCGCTCGATAGAGAGCCGACAATGCACTATAGGCCGCCGGACTGTCGGGACTGTAGTATAAGTTATCCAACACCTTCTCCCAGCGCTTCATGGGGACAAATGATGATGGACCCTGGCTCTATCGTTTATTTATAAGGGGTATATCTTGGGTCGGAGTTTCTTTCTGATTTTCTTCGTTGGCTTCCACTGTGTCCATGGTAAATGACCAGTCCAACTTGTCTGATGACCGCTTGATAAGCACTTGATCCACATCTACTACGGCATCTTCCAATGCAGACCATAGATCAGGGTGAAGGGTAAAATGCACTGTACCTCCATCTAGGCGAGCCAATTGAGCAAAGAAAGGGCCGCGTCGGATGTACACATCGTGACACAAGTGGATGAGGTCGCCGTCCAGTTCACCAGACAACACCCGTTTGAATTTGGTCCAGCCCTCCCGGGACAGACGAATGTTAGCCGGGCACGGTTGTGAAGGGTCCGCATCGCAGATGTGTCCCACCTCCTCCATGATATCGACCTTATCCGCATAGACGTGCAGGAAGACCTGGGGGGTTCAAGCTGAGAAACGCCCGTATTATATGCTCCGTCTTGGTCAGTACGTGAATGGTACCAGATTTGACTGTCTCTCGTATTTATAGGCAGAACCCCTTGAGATCAAAGGATCGGGTGGTCAAAGTCTAGCCGGGTAATCAATGGCATCGTCGTCTGGTTCATGGCTAGACATTTGTTCATTGGGTTCTGCCGCCGCTTCTCTCAGGGCACGAGCCCACTCCAACTCGTCTGATGACCGCTCGTCCGGTGTAAACAGCTGGTCCACGATAGGCACCACTTTCTCGAAGGCTGTCCACAGATCTGGGTCTAGGGTGAAGCCTCGCGTAGGGTGTTGGTAGCGGCACAGGCGTGGGAAGAAGGGTCCACGGTATACGTAGATGGCATTGTCTATGTGGATGAGGTGTCCGTCGAGCTGGCCGCTCAACACCCGTTTAAATTTGGTCCAGCCGTCACGGTGTAGCGTAACCGTATTCGATACGGTCTCAGCGCGCGACCAGCAAACATCTCCACGGTCTTCCACGAGGGTGACTTTATTTTCATAGACGTGTAACCCCACCCGGGGTGTAAGGGGAAGGATGGCTCGTAGGACTGGTGACATGCTTGACCCAATGACGATCGGTGAATGACACACACTCTGTCTGACCCTCGTATTTATAGTCAGGTCCCACTGTCAATGCCACAGCGCCAGGGTCAATAGGGCACAGACTATTGTGAGGCCAACCAGCCGTCGCTGGTTCCGGCGTGAGCGCTCGTGGTCCATAGCCCGAGCATCAAGGATGGCTGTCATAGTCCAGTAGTGGTGAGTGATGGCACACCTCTCCATCGAGTGCACTCTGTCGAGGACCGCTTCTGTGAACTCGTTCAGGATCTGGCGTCGCCCCTCGTTGTCGTCGCCATCTGCAAACATGGACCGAACCACTGCTCGGTAACCCGTGAGTGAATTAACCACGGTGGCATGCTGTAAAATGCGAGTCGCATAGGGCTGGATCTCCGTCATGGCTCTGCAACCGTAGAAATGAAAGTGTGGGATCCAGAGGGACGTGTTTTATAGACCATGTCACACATGCGCG
The DNA here is from genome assembly GCA_036873755.1 of Hanleya hanleyi. Taxonomy (NCBI): domain Eukaryota; kingdom Metazoa; phylum Mollusca; class Polyplacophora; order Lepidopleurida; family Hanleyidae; genus Hanleya; species Hanleya hanleyi. Next base: position 72,542 of record JAVTVY010021722.1, read on the forward strand.
CCTAGACGTAGCTCTACGGGTGTAGTCCGTGATACGTACTATTCTGATTGATTATGTGGCTCCTATAGAGATAGTACCTTATCGACAATGGGGACTACTTGCTCCAAAGCCGTCCATAGATCCGGGCCCAGGGTAAAACCACCGTCGTTCAGACAGAGGAGTCGAGCGGAAAAGGGACCGCAGAAAATGTAGACGTCGTCACACAGGTGAATGCTATCACCGTGCAGGTCACCCAACAACACCCGTTTCAAGGTAGTCCATCCTTCCGGTGACAAAGAGACGTGCGCTTTGGGTTCAGACGTACACCAACACCTAAGTCCGCTATCGATGAGGTCCACTCGTTTGGGGTACAACAGTAGGGTGCAGCCAGGTGTAAGCCTCCGGGTAGCCACAGTCCCTTCTTTCACCTCGCGGTGTAGTAAGTCATCCACCTCGGGGAGTACATCTTTCAGTGCCATCCATAAGGGTGGAGAGAGTGTGATATAGGGACCTCCACTCTGTTCCAACCGGGGAAAAAGGAAATCCTCTCCAGCAGTGCGTATGCGCACGCCGACTTCCACGTGCATGAAATCCCTTTCGGGGTCTTTTCCCTGTAACAATCGTGTCAATAGAGTCCAGCCTGATAGCGATAACAAAATCTTCACCTTCTGCGGTGCGTCTTGGACCAGCTCCAGGTGATCGGCATTGACGATGAGGTAGACGTCGGACGTCAGTTGGAATAACGCAAGCTCTGTTCCGCTCGCTGCCATGGTGGGGAATGAAAAGCGAACGGTTAGAGAGGTGGCTGTATAGTGTACCTGTTGGGTAGGGTTTTATACACCGTGCGTGGCACTTGTTATACTCGCTTGCGCCATAAGGTCAATGCTAAACCCGACCTTATTTCACCCGAATGTAAAAATGACGTCACTTCCGGTTTGGGTGAATGGGGCGCGACCTTTGGACATGTCCAGACTTGTCTGTGTCGTTCATCTCCGTGTCCTTTGATGTACTGGGGATTTTCCCCACAATGCCGGTCACCTTCGGGTCTTTCCGATCAACGTAGCCGCCATTTTCCCATAATGGCGGTCACCTTCGGGTCTTTCCGGTCAACATCCGACATGCATCCGCGCACTTCCGGAGAACCCGCGCGCGCGCTCACACGACCCATTCGAACCGTGAATAGCCCATCTCTAACCCAAACACACCCACACACACCCCCAAAAATGCCTGCTTTCTATACTACGGCCAGGCTGTGCATGCGCAGAATGACCCTATTTCTACCCCACATCCACGCCATCAGATGCTCCATTACATAGGCTTCACATGGATACCTCACACGACCCATTCGAACCATGAATAGCCCATCTCTAACCCAAACACACCCACACACACCCCCAAAAATGCCTACTTTCTATACTACGGCCAGGCTGCGCATGCGCAGACTATTGACAACGTACGAACCATTAGTGTAGGCAAGCGCTCCTGCATGAGAGATTCACATGGATACCTCACTCGACCCCATCGGACCATTAGTGGCCCACCTAGATCCCAACACGTCCACCCCGTATGGACCTATACACCCATAGCCATGTAGTATAGGCCTATGGGCCTACCCAGGCCTCGGTGACTTTTTTCAAAAAATTTCACCGTTTCGTGCCGGGACACTTCCTATCATGTTTGTCTTGACGAGACTAAGAAAACAAATCCAAACAACCATACCGCAAATGTCTAGAAGTAGGTTTCCCAGTGGGGCAAACATTGGTCTTATACCCCTAGTATGGGACTATATGGGTCTCCCTGAACTTTTTCCAAAAATTTCAACGATTCGCTCCGCGACACTTCTTATCATGTTTGTCTTGACGAGACTAAGAAAACGAGACCCCACAACCTATACCGCAAATGTCGAGAAGTAGGTTTCCCAGGATGGTCCTATACCCCCCATACCCCATATAGGCATTTTCCCATAATTTAGGATAAAGTCCGTGTTCCGTATTTTTTCAGGAAATTTTTTACATACACCCACCCTGGAACTAGGGGGAGAGAACTCTATAGATAGGCAAGTCCCAATAAGCCCGGCGACCTATATACCCCCCATACCCCATATAGGCATTTTCGCGGATTTTTCGATAAAGTCCGTGTTCCGTTTTTTGTTTTTTTCAGGAAAAATTTTACATGCACCCACCCATGACTGGATGCCCCTTCACATAGGCTTCACATTGATACCTCATATAACTCCATCGGCCCATTAGGGCTCCCCTAGATCCCAAAGCGTCTATTTCCATACCCTTGGTCCACCGCGCATGCGCAGAATGGTGACAACGCCCGAGCCGCTAGTCCAGTCAGATGCCCCTTCATGAATGCTTCACATTGATACCTCATATGACCCCATTGGACCATTAGGGACTCCCCTAGCTCCAAAACGTCTATTTTCATACCCTCTGGCCACCGCGCATGCGCAGAATGCCGATATTTCAATCCCACACCCAGCCCATCAGATGCCCCTTCACGAATGCTTCACTTTGATACCTCACTCGACCCCATCGGTCCACTAGGGGCTCCCCTAGGTCACAAAACGTCTATTTAGGTATTCCGCGTATAGATTAACATTGGAAGTCAACCCATGGGACTACTTTCTGTCCGCGGAGGCAGACCGCATCACCACCAGACCGCATCACCGCGGAAGAATTCGAGGTCAAAGGTTGCCGGAACTATAGCCTAGATAGGTCAGTACATGCCTTGATCATCATTAGTCCGAGTTGTCTCCCTTGCGTCCAGAGTGTATAGATGGCGCTACCATCGGAAGTGACGTCATTTTTACATCCGGGTGAAATGAGGCTCGATTTCAGTAGACCCTACTACTCTCGGTGTTATGTCGTGCCGTATGTAATTATAAATGTACTTGAACACGACCCTCTCCATGACTTTACTCAGACAACTTAATAGTGATATGGGACGGTAGTTACAGACAAGATTTCGTTCACCTTTTTTATACAATGGTGTCACATTAGCAACTTTTCATTCTGTCGGATAAGTCGATGTTTTCAATGAGTGATTGAATAAACGAGCAAGAATTGGAGAGAGAACGTTTTTACCTTCGGACAAACATTTCGGACTTATATGGTCTGGACCAAGCGCTTTGGACGTCTCTAAATTAGAAATAATGTTGTCGACGTCTGTAGTATCTACAGTAATCATATCTAAGGTATTTTCCGTGTAGATTGATAGAGGTGGCAACGGAGTGTTGGAATCATCAATTTTGGTAATACTAGCAAAGAAACCGTTTAAAATTTCGGCTTTCTCGCTGCATTCGTATGCAAAAGAGCCGTCCGCTTTCTTAAGAGGTGGAACGTCATTAAAATTACTGTTCGAATCTTTCAGGAATGATTTGCTGAGTTTCCACCACTGTTTAGAACCAACTCGACCAGTCTCAATTTTCTGTGCTGTTTTGGTTTTAAATTCCTTTTTAGTAGAGCAAACGAGAGCATTTATCAAATTTCTCTGTTTTTTAAAACGTTCAATATCATTTGCAAAATTGGTAATTCTAGAATGCTTAAAAAATTTATCTCTGATTCTCATCTCATGTTTTATTTTGTTTGTCATCCATGGTTTATCGCCTGGATGAATGCAAATGTATTTGTTGGGGATAGATTCTCTAGCTGCTCTCATAATTACAAGCGTCTAGTCCGTCATTCATAATCCAGCCGTCGTCCATTAGAGAATAACTGATGTAATACAGTCACACCAAATATCCACGTTATTATCGTCTGACAGGGCTTCCCATTCGGCGTTTACAAGATGTTGTCTAAAGGAGGTGTTCGGTTTGACCGTATTTTTTTCCTTAGTGTGTTGCGTTTATAAACCGAAAATATAATTTCCTTTCGTTTACTTTAAAAGTTATTAGCTTGAGACAGAAAATACTGAATTTTCATATTCTCAATTTTCACCTAGAAGAGATTTGAGTAGAATATGATTCGACAGTTCGGAGCCAGGGAAGCGGGGAAGCCGATGACGTAGGTCCCAAAAAAAAAAAATTAAAAACAAATTAATTAAAAAATTAAAAACAAATTAAAAATGTTTTTTTAAATAAAAAAGATTTTAAAAAGTAGGTCAATATAGGAGGATTGTTCGGAGCCAGGGAAGCGGGGAAGCCGATGACGTAGGTCCCAAAAAAAAAAAATTAAAAACAAATTAATTAAAAAATATAAAAACAAATTAAAAAACAAATTAAAAAACAATTAAAAAAAGTAGGTCAATATACGAGGACAGTTCTGGGACAAAAAACAAATTAAAAACAATTAAAAACAGGGAAGCGGGGAAGCCGATGGTCGACGTGTTGCGAGGTTGTAGGTCTGTTCAGCGGACCGTGTCGATAGCTCGAGGGGATGCTAATGAAAACTAATTCGTTCTATATCCGTTCAGCGGGCCGTGTCTATAGTTAGCGATGGAGCGTGACTAATGAAAGCAGGCGGCTAATTCGGGACCGAAGTCGTATGGATTCCTATGTTGATAGGGTTAAATGAGGCATGAAATGCGTAAATTCCTTAGTTATGCCCCTACAGCCTCCAAATTTTGTTTCGGAGTTGTTTTTTTTTTTTTTTTTTTTTGGACTGCCGATTTTCGTCGAATTTCTACAAATTACCGATGGCGATATCTCGGGAACTAAGACGGATAAAGACTCGCGGCTTACGGCGTCGTATTCCTCTCGTATAGATGCACGATAAAGGCCCTATACAATTTTATCGCCCGACGGTAACTTTCGCCGCAATTAGACGATAATCGGTGTCACGTGATTCGGCGATTTCTCGAGAAATAAGCGACATACGCGCACGCTGTTTGCGGCGTTGTATTCCTCGTGTAGGGGTCTACCGTATACGAATTTATCGTATCTCCGTAAGTTTCGCCTCTATTAGGCGTCGGAATACGCTCCGTTTACTGACTTAACCGGACATGGAACTCGTCAACGCGAAAATTAGATCGACCGTCACATGGTCAACTGATAAAATGACCAATGCGTATATAAAGACTTCTCATGCGCTTCTCACTTTATTCTACGACTGACGCACCTGTACAAGCCAATATGTATCGACTAATGAGTAATCTATACGTTCAAGTGATGGGTGAAGGAAATTCTCCTCAAGTAACATTTCAACGTATACGACATAATGGGCAGATTATAAAACCTTATGGTGTTGCCATACGACTGACGAGAGATGGGTGGTTTTCATTCAAACAATTCCTGCCTAGAGTGGATAGAATGATTCAGGCTAAAGAGACGGTTGAAACTCCATTCAAGCTACAAGATAATATATACATTAGCACTGCAGCATATGAAGGGGAATGGTTCGTCCACATAAGAGAGTGGTTCCTAAAATCATCAACCAGCGAGTTGAAACCAGGTCGGAACGGACACACTCTGAACACGAAAGGCTGGGATATGTTGAAAAAACTCATTCCTATCATTGAGACCAACGCGATTGAAATAGAACAGTGTCCCGTCAGCAACGAATTCAACAAGTCTATCACAGGACCAATTCTCCCACCAAAACCAGTTGGATCTGCCGCGAGTGATCTACCGAGCGAGAATTTGGTGAATGATAATATGAAAATATTGCCTTGTTTTGAGGGGAATATGCAGTGTTGTTGCCCCGAGGATGTGCATATTGCCCGAGCCGCAGGCGAGGGCAATATGCACAGCCGAGGGGCAACGAAACTGCATATTCCCCTCACAACAAGGCAATAATTTCATTATTATATTTATCAACTTAACTCTGTGTTAATCTATTATCTCTCCAGCAAAATAATGTTTTATGTTTATTTTGGATAAGATAGATAAATTTATTAACGTAGGCATTATGTCCTCAGGGGACTAAAACACGTACATGTACAAACATATTGACAAACAGAGCGCAATATTCTCTAATGGACGACGGCTGGATTATGAATGACGGACTAGACGCTTGTAATTCACAATGAATCATACAGATACATGTACACCAATACACATACAACATACAAGACGCTTAATATAAAATATACATACATTAAAACTTACACATAAAACAGAATACATGTAGAATAAAAAAAAGATTAAAACAATATATTGAGAACCTCGTGTTTTGTATTGTATTTAATTATTCACCAAATTGCGAGCCTCCATACAATTATAGACATAAGTAGCCAGTTTTCTTGTAATGTTTGGATGGCAGCACGACATCAAATGATTGAATAATTCATCATCATTCAGATTATTAATATCATATATCAATTGGACTTCTTCTTTCAGTGTACTACGCTGTTGATTATATAAGTCACATGTTAGGATGAAGTGCTTTTCATCCTCAATTTCATTACGGTTACATTTTTCGCATATCCGTTCAGATCTGGGGATCCTTGTACCATATCTACCCCTTTCGATCCTCAAGTCATGGGCACTGATTCGCAGTCGAATAAGAGCAGATCTGTGTTTCTTGCTTTCAATTGCCATAATGTTACTTTCAAAACTTAGATTTTTTTTAAACGTACAGAAGGTTTCTAACTTAGAGAATTGGTTTGTTCTGCATTGCCAGTAAATGGAATATTTTTTAAATAATTCTTTCTTGATATAATTTTTTGTAGCCGAGGGGTTTCGGCAACCCAGGTTATCCCAGATATGCTCGGAGTTGACTTCTTTCAGAATATTTCTTATATATGAAATCCAGTTCTTGCATGTACCTGTAGCAGTTCTGAAATCTTCAGACTGCTGCATAAATGCTTGGTAAAGTAGTGAAGATTTGTCAGATTCAAAAATATGCATCAAAAAGCTTACACTACTCAGTATATTAGACAAAACCATTGGTGATCTTTGGAAGAGCGCAATCCTTCTGAGTTGATTGCTTTCAGTGGGCAATCGCCAGCAACATTATTTTTCATGCACGAGATTCCACTGATTCGGAGCTGATTCACTACTATCGTGTAAATCTCGCAACGCTTGTTAGTTACTCCAATAATGTGCTTAGGTACGATTCTACTTACAATTAGATGGGGGGAGATAATTTATTTCTGCTGTGTTCTCCAGCTAAAATCAACTCGACGAACTGCTCCGTGATCGGCTGTTTGCAGCGCGATTGAGAGAACGGGGCGACCTCTGTTGTAATTATCTCCCTTTAGTGTATATTCCATGGGGGGTGGAATATGCAGTTTTATTGACCGGGGAATATGCAGTTTTATCTCATTACAGTTTATATAGGGAGACACTCTAATAAATATAATAATGGTGGATATTCATACGATGAAGCGGACGACGTCGCTATGTGCGACATTTTACACCACAACCAAATGGAACAATTGCATTGTGACACGTGCAATCCTATGGGGGCGGGATTACTTCACTGGTGAAAACTCGAACAATGTGAACATTAGAAGAAAGACTAAACCGTTGTATAAACTGTGTTTCCGCCATACCTCGGCAAACACCTCTTCACGACATTCTATGTTGTTATACCTATATCATAACTCTATGAGAGAAATTTTTGCATTCCTTTAGAAACCGTTGAACGCATCATGTCGGCAGAAGACAATCTTGACTATGTAGATATGTGGATAAAATTTTATCGAGACCAGAGTAGGGCTCACCTAAAGGAGGAAATTTGTGTGATTGGGGGACAGAGAGTGCATTCACCTCCAAACTCTCTTAATATTGCACAAGGCAACAGTACGGTGAACTCGACTAACAAATTACGTACAAGAGAAATGACAGTTGAACTAATTTCACCGGCACAGCGAGTTGTAGAGCAGGCTAAAGCAGAACTCTGTAGACAGCGTCACAAAGTAAGCGTGCAAGCGCCAGTAAAGGGAACGCGGAAAGAGGAGGAGGAGGCGGAGGAGGAGGGGGAGGAGGAAGAGGAAGAGGAAGAGGAAGAGGAGGAGAGGAAGGAAGAGGAAGAGGAAGAGGAGGAGGAGGAAGAGGAAGAGGAAGAGGAAGAGGAAGAGGAAGAGGAAAGGAGGAAGAGCATATACCGTATAGTATAAAGTATAGGGAGAAGTGATATTAGAATTAATCTACGTTTTGGCAGAGAAGCGTCAACATGACAAACAAGTGTACGAAAACATTCTCGCGTCCAGATAACCTGATGAGACATCAACTTATACACCAACAGGAGACTCAACCGATAAAAGCAGAACATCCGTATAAACGTACTCTCGAGACTTCATCTATGGCTCTTTCAAGAGCATCACAACATCCATTTACTATGATCGTCAGCGGCCCGACTGGTTGTGGGAAGACATCATGGGTAATGAAATTTTTGGAATCTGCTAATATCCATCCCTCTCCAACACGCATCGTATGGTGTTAAGTCAATGGCAGTCAGCCTATGAATCTACAAGTCTGAAAAATGTCCTCCCCGGCATACCCCATGACATAGGCGAAGAGTATTATTTCGACCCCGGCCAAACCAACGTTATTGTTCTGGACGATTTGATGGGTGAGGTAAAGCGCGAAGAAAAAGTTGCCGACCTATTCACCAAAGGGTCGCATCACAGAAATTTGTCCGTAACTTATCTGACTCAGAATCTCTTCCCTCGAGGCAAGACATCCCGAGATATCACGCTGAACTGCCAGTATTTCGTTCTATTCAATAATCCTATTGATAGACAGCAAATTAGCACGTTCGGGAGACGGATCTTTCCTCGGGATACGACACATTTCATGGCAAAATTTCGCGAAGTCACATCTCGTCCGTACGGATATCTGTTCATCGATTTAAAACCCCATACAGCGGAAAATGACAGACTGTCTACCAATGTCATATCAGGCGATGAGGAACTCGTGAAAGAGGAAGAACAACTGCCACCTCGTCCAGCTCCAATTCATAATCCATCAACTCAAATTCAGCGCATACCATCTCACGATCCGACATGGTCCGCTAAGAGGAATGAACAAGTGGGAGAGGGATTATATACGAAGATGGATCCACCGTGGTTCAAACGGAATGAAAATGATGACGAGTCCCAGCAGAGGCAGATGATCCATAGAAGCGGGAATGAAATGGAACGACGAAAGAGAAAATACCCTTCAGATGACGAACTCATCCATTCTGGGGAAATAGATCTACCTACCCACTTGCGGAAACGAGTTAAATATAACGTGTGGAAAAACATGTTCGGTAAACCTATCGCGAGAGGTTGTAGGGTTGACATTGACGAGAGAAAACAGCGATATACAAGCCAAGGTTACGACGAGGATGAGTCTGGTGCAAATGCTATGGAGGATTATACTCCAACGATGATGAAGACCTTACGTCAAAAATGCTGCAATCTCCTCGTGAACATGCAAAAACTACAAACCGATTATATTCCACACATCACGTACATACTCAACATGTGTATCAACTCCAATATCTTCCCCAGTGTTTGGAAAGCCGCGAAAGTACTTCCACTGCATAAAAGCGGCCCAACCACAGATCCAGCAAATTATCGTCCAATCAGCGTGTTGCCTATTTTATCAAAAATCTTAGAGAGGCACATATGTACCCATTTATCAGACTACCTGGAGAACAACAACCTGCTACACGGTCACCAATCGGGTTTCAGACGATTCCACTCGTGTCTAACAAGTATGACTGCTCTAATAAGTTCTTGGACCGAAAGTATTGACAGTGGCAAGATTGTGGGTGCTGTGTTTGTGGATCTCAGGAAAGCCTTTGATTTGATAGATCATCGACTTCTTTTAACAAAGCTCTCGATTTACGGATTTAATACCTCTTCCCTCGCTCTTCTGGATTCTTATCTAGAGGGACGGCAACAATGCGTGTGTCTGAACGGTCAGCTGTCGGACACGATCCCTGCTGATACGGGAGTGCCCCAAGGTTCGATCCTGGGGCCGCTACTCTTCCTGATATTCATTAATGACTTACCATTAAACCTAAATTGTGATACTGAATCCTACGCCGACGACACGACATTACATTCATCCGGGCACAGCGTTGAGGAGGTGGAGTCAAAACTGGATACTGGTGTCACAGACCTTAACAATTGGTGTCACACAAACAAAATGGCAGTGAATGTGGACAAAACAAAAACTATGCTTATCACAACTGACCAAAAGCGACTCCATCTGCCTCAAGATACATTGAATCTCAACATTGACAACACAGATATAAAAACTGTAAATACGCAAAAGATCTTGGGTGTTACCGTCCAGGATAATCTGAACTGGTCTAGTCATGTTGACTCTGTGATACGAAAAATCAAATGCAAATTATTTCTTTTAGCTAGAATCAAATCCTTTTTACCCTTTCACGCCAGAAAACTGTTTTATAACTCACTTATTTTACCACATATGGACTACTGCTTATCCGTCTGGGGCAATTGCTCCCAACATGACATTGAACGACTGGAGAGCCTCCAGAAACGAGCCATGAGATTAATAATTGACTGTGATGCATCTGTGCCAACCCACGAACTTTATTCGAAAATGAACTGGTTTACTATTTCTCACCGTTTTAAGCTGAACACTGTTTTACTTGTATTTAAGGGTATTAACGGTCTCGCTCCATCTTATGTTTCTGATCTTTTAAATGTTTACAAACCCTCGAGGAACCTACGGTCATCTGACCAAGGTCTGCTTTTAAAAGTTCCCTTTGCAAGGACAGAACTTTTTAAGAAATCTTTTAAGGTAAATGGTCCAAAACTTTTTAATGAACTTCCATTATCAGTGAGAAGCTGCGCTTCCCTGACTTCATTTAAATCGTCTTGTTATAAACACTTTCTATCCAAATTTTTACTTGAAAATTCCACTATTATTTAAAAGCTATGTTTGCTTTGTTATTGTACATTTCTAATATTGTTATCGTCCTCGACGCCGACGAAAAGAGGTCTGTGGCCTATCGGATTCTATCGAGGTATATTTTTAAATAAAGTGTATTATTATTATTATTATTATTATTATTATTATTATTATAACGAGATCTTGAAAACAACGAGGCGTCTGCAAACGATATACGACATAGACTACGAGGAAGCACTCAGACAGACGATTAAGATGCGGAAATGCTTATTCGATAAGTTGATTGATGACGGTGATAGCGAGGACTCCGAATAAAGACCCCAGTGGAAATATTCGTACATAAACATTGAATGGAAGGCTAGATGTCGAAATGATACCCGCAGTGGAGATGTATTTTATATAAGCAGTTTTTGCTCATTATTTGTGCAGTGCTATGAGTTGATGAATAAAGCGATTATTTAGTAATCTTCGTATTGCTTTGTCTCTATTTTATACCAGTCATATAATTCCTCCTCCTCTACCACACACACACACACACACACACACACACACAAACACACATCCTCCTCCTCCTCATAAAAGAGTACATAAAAAGACAAGGCTATGATATACTTGACATTTTTTATTTATATAAAGTATAAGTATAAATGCGAATTGTCCCTTTTTCAAGCAATGTCACAGATTTTCCAAGTATGTGGTTTCATGTTCTTTGCATGTATCGTCCTCTTACGAGTCGATGAACATAAAAATATATACAATCATTTCACTGGTACTCGTTCACTCTCCATTGTCGTGACCCCGTCTCAGCGTCTATCATATATTCACTCGCGTAACGGATAACGTTCAAGGCTTTCTCAACGTCCTCCACACAGTTTTTCAAATTTGACCACATAGTCAGGTCCAAAGTCTGTCCGTCTTTTGTTGGATGGATTTTGTTGCGCCTATTCTCATCCGTCTTCCAGCGACGAACACGAATTTTATCCTGTCCTCGGTAGAAGCTGTAACTCAAGTACACGTCTTCTGACAACGGTAAAGTTTCGGCATTGTCTACGCGTTTCACTATCAGGTCGTCGATCGTAACGATATAGTCCGTCAACTTCATCAAACCCTCCCGCGATAAACGTATGGTTTTTATATGGGGCAAAGGGTCGGAGTCGGCTACATCTATACTCTCGGTAATATCTATGCGGGCGTGCCCTTCAGAGGTTCCCACATTGACGAAGACATTGTATCCCAAATGGAACCCAGTCATGAAGATGTATCCAACATCAGCGATAGAAGTGTTCTTAAGTTCAGGCTGTAGCAGTTGGGCTAATGTAATGTTGCCAGTCTCCTGTAGAGCTTCCAGAAACGCATAAAAGGCCTTCGGACCTCGTTTAGGTATTAACTTCAACAAATGCCGCACTCGACTACTCGTTGTCTT
>JAVTVY010021723.1:0-87123 GCA_036873755.1 Hanleya hanleyi
AACACATTGCGTGGAAACACACCTCGAAAGGGGATCTTCGGATCTCGCTGGAGTATGCCTATCAGCTGCTCTGTATCCATGATGATGACTCTTTAGCTGGCGTAGTCACACAGCACGTTTCTTTGCTGATCCACGCTGATGACGTTATCAAACTCGGCGTAGCAAATCACGTTAATGGTGTTGACTAGAGGGGTGGCTAAACGCAGTTCCAACCGTAAGTTTCCTTTCTTGAGCAAAGCCAGTTGATGATCGTGTTCCAAGGTGGGGGTGAGGTCAAAGGCGAACAATGTGTACCCACGGATAAAGTCGTCTCGAGTGATGGTATTGCCTTCGTCCTGGTTGTTTTGTCCTGTAGCTGTAAACAGGTTCAGGTAGGTCCGCACATAGTTTTTGTTAGTAAAGTCCGGTTGTAATGGACGGGCTGGAATTTGATGGCCGGCCACGTGCAGTGCCACAAAGTTGATGTGGAAATGTTGAAAGTTGAACGGATTCTCAGCCCAATTTCCATTGAAAGCGGTGTTGGTCACACACGCCAGGGTAAGACGTTTAGGAAGATCCCCTAGAAATAAATGTTCACGGTTGGCCATCATCGTACCTGATGGCACAGAGAACACCTTGGTCTGTACGCGTCGGATGGGGTACAGGGCTGATTTTTTCGATAAGGCTTCCATGTGACTCAGCAACACGCCCTGTTGCAAATCTACCGTACGGACAAACAGGGCTGCATCTTCAATGACGATGTTGTAGTCGACACCCCCGACTCCACCGCCCATTAAGGCGAACGCAGGTAAGGGACGGATCAACTTGATCTTGATGGATACACCGTTCATCATGTAGCGGTCTTGCAGGAACAGATCGGCGTGCAGTCGTCCCATCATATCGATGGACTTGCTTTGGGCTGCCATTCTTTTGCGTACGACGAACCCATTATTGCCACCGAGCAAGCTGTCCATGACTCCGGGTGTATCCTTGAAGTACAGCTGAGCTTGTAAGTGTGATTTTTTGGCATCACTGCCGTACGACAACAGCGTCTCCCTGTAGGCTCGGTACGGGTACGTATTGGTGGACGTACTGATGAGTTTATCGTTCAGACCTATATCCACCTGTTGGAACAAGGAGTGCAGCCAAAGATTCACCGGGCCTACTACCGCATCGTCCGCTATGGGCGTCCCGTCGTTGTCCATTATTTTGGCTTTCACGTACAAGTACGTGTGGGCTAAATCCAGGTAGGCCGTATCTTTGTTTTCAATGGTAAATTCCACAGGGCCCTGCCCCGTCAGGCTAGCCAGGGGTCGATGTTCTACCCAACGTCCTTCGGCTACACTGGTTTGGGTGGGTGGAATAGTCCACAAATCCAATTCACTGTTGGTAGACGGACACGACTCGGAGTGAATGAATGCGATTATGCGAAGATGTCTCTCCTACTACTACTACTCCTCTTCTTCTTCTTATTCGTCCTGGTCTTAGTCCTCCTCTGGGATGTGCGTCGTCGGTGTGTTGGACGTCGAATGACTCTTCGCTGTGTCGGAGTTTGTCTTTTAAGGGCTTTGGCGATCAAGACGCCACCGGCTTCTTTAGCCCGTCGTTTGAAGGCTTGTCGGGGTGCTGTGCCTCCCATCACATCACCGGCCACGCGCAATCCACTGCGTACCGCTTGTTTCCCCACCGCTTTAACACCCCGTGTCACCAAGGGTAAAAACGTTTTCACAATGCTGCCCAGTATGTTCCCCAATCCGTGACCTCGTTGCACGCGTGCACCGCTAAACATGGGCAAGCCTCCTCCCGTTTGTTTCTTGTAGTAGTCGGCATAGCTGGGCGTATGGCACTGGTAAGGCACGTACATTATACGAAGTGAGGAGAGCGGACTTGTCGGAAAGCAAGTGTCAGCACCACTTTTCCTCGTTCGAATGCGATCGGGCGTCCCGTGTCATCTCTTATATCCACCGTGATCGTGTTGATATCGGTATGTCGTACGGGCAGGTACATTATATGGTTGGAACTCTGGTTGACTTGATCGCCATACGTCTTGCTAATGGGCACCACCCGTAACAGAGGTGTGTTCACATCACCCACAATATGGCTGTCCACTGCGTCCGAGTAGACGTACAGTCCGTACATACCTACTTTCATATCCATCAAAATGGTACCGTTGTCAATGGTGGGACCCGTGTAGACGCTCTGAGGCAGCCTTAACATTTGCTGTAGTGTAGGACTGAGTTTCACAGCCACGTTAGGGCTCAGCATGATAGAGCTCTTGTCGTTGTGTACGTTGACATCGAAGAACACGTTTTTCTTGAAGCGAAAGGCTATCAGGCGTGTTGCACTATCCGTGCTCTCCTTTAGAGCCTTGTACTCCAAGAAGGCCATCAGACCCTGACTGAACTTCTGGGGCGTATCGTATTGGCCTTCGGGGAGAATCAGTCTGTAGATTTTACCTTGGTAGGTAACTTCGTACCATACTTCTTGGTCTTGTACGTTGTACCATGAGTAAGGGTATTGAATATCCACCAGTCCACATTCCCATCGTCCAGGTAAATGTAACGGTTGTGGTAATTGAGTGACATACTTTGTCAAGGTGTTGTCAGGAAACACTTCGAGTGAGCTATTACTGGGCAACGTCAGGTAAAACATGACGACTGAGTTGTTCTGGCTTCTGCACCGGGTTTTTATAGGAGTTATTAGTAGGGTTCCCAGTAAGGGCCCCCCCCAGGCCTTGGGCGCCTTCTTACCTCGGCGTTGTGATCGTCGCGGTGACTTAGATCGTGAGGTACGTCCCCGTCGTGGTTGTGGTATTTTGGACGGCGGCGGCGGTGGCATGGAGTCCCAAGAAGAGGAGGAGGGTGGAGGTTGGTGTCGGGTCGATTGCTGCATAAAGGCCCAACGGTTAGGATTCCCTACCAATTCTTGAGGGGTGTGTATGTCTTTTAATCCCTGAGCAAAGACTTCCCAGCCCGGTGGATTAGAGTGTTTGCGAGAACGTACCATATCGTTGATCAAGTCGGTCATATGAGACCCCGGCACCACTTTGTTTCGAATCAGCAGTTTTCCTTCAGCGTTCCAACTCATATCGGAATTCTGTTTCACCCGGTCCAACAATAAACGTGCCTTGGTCTTGAAGGCTTTAGGCACACTGGTCAACACTTCCCCTTCCAGCTCAGGTGAAGGTGGTGACGGGGATGTCAGTGTGGGCGTTGTGGGTAGTGGTGGTGTACTACTACTACTACTACTACTACTACTACTACTCCCTCTATATTGATCCATAAACGTCTGGTACCGGTTCAGCGTATGATGGTAGAGTTGAATTTTCTCGTGATCGGGTAGTCGACGTTGGAGTATACTATTCATCTCTTCATCCAGAGACTGCAGTTGTTGCACTGTGGCAGGCACGGGATAGGGTGATTGCAAACTCTGTAACAGTCGAGGTTCGACCAGCATCATTTTTTTCGTATGTTCCATGATGACGTTAGCGTCCCAAGATGGAGCCTAGTAACGGTCCCAGTACAGTAGCGGCTAAGGGTGCCAGGAGTGCGCCGAGAAATCCACCTCGCTGTAACACCTGTTTCTTTTTCTTGACACTGCCCGTCTTCTTCACCAACGTTCGGAGACCCGCCTTGTGCCGTTGCAATTTCCCTTTCTGCAGAGGACTGAGTGGAACATTGCCTTTTAACACATTATGGGCCACTTCACACAAACACCGTACCAAGTCGGAATCCGCCCCGCGCACCAGGGCCCGGCCCACCTCCGGTGGCGCGCTGCGTAATACGCGCAGAGCCGGCGCGTGCTTGCGTATCCGTGCAGACATGATGATGAATGACGGCTAGAGTGGATTGTCTTCTTCTTTTATCTTTTATCTTTTATCTTTTATTTGGGTGTGTACACCGTCTGCACCTCGCCGGGAAAAATGAGGGTACGCAATCGAAGGGTGGAGGGTGTGTCTTGTTTCAAGTCGATGAGTAGATACCCGTGAGCGGGTTGGGTAGCATCTTCAAAGGCTTCTCGTACAAAGGCCGTGTTTTTAGGGTACATCTGTTGGGCCAGGTGCGTAATTTGTGAAGCGTCTCTGGGGCTTTTGAATAACACCACATACTGAGCATTCAAACTAATGTTCCTGTGCTCTTTGTTCTTACTGAAGAGATTCTGCACGATGTAGATGATGCTCAACCGACGATGATGGCTTCCTTGGTAAAGAGACGGGTGATTCGACTGTCCGTTTCCGTCATGAGATCGTCCACCACCACCAAGGTGTCTTGGGGTGTATCCTCAGGGGGTAAGCCTTCCACTAAGGTGAGTCCCGGGACACGTGCCAGTTCCTCGTGCGCGGGTTGCCAAGCTCCATAACACCACAGGATGCGAGCTAGAGGCGGTGAAATGAGGGCTGACCCGTGTTGGATGAGACGTTGAACGAAGTGTGTTTTTCCCGACCCTGTCGGTCCAGCGATGAGACACGTGAAAGGATGCTGCCACCGAGGATCCATAGTTTTTTTTATTTTTTTATTTTGTTTTTTTTTATTTGGTGATTTGCGCTCGGCGTTTAGAAGCCCACCACCGTTGTCGTGGATCCCACCGGGGATCGTAGTCGAATGGGTACCGTTGTCGTGGTAAACGTGATTCACGGGGATCCACTGCAAATATGTTTAGCGTCGTGGTGTTGGTGGGTGTACTAGGTGTTGGTGGTGGTGATGGGGTGGAAGGATCGTCGCTTCTCAGGGATGACGGAGGATGACGTGGAGTCGTAGTACGGGACGTGGTCGTCGTCGTGGGTGACTGGATGTAGCGGGCAAAGGGTAACGTGGTGATGGATGGAGTAGACGGTGTGGACGGTGTGGTAGACGTGGGTGTCTGGGTTGATACGTGGCGGTACCTTGACGTCTTGGATGGCGTAGGCAGCGTCGTCGTAGTGGTAGAAGTGGTGGTGGTGGTGGAAGTGGTGGATGACTGAGATGTGGAACGCAGGGTGCTCAAACAGGATACCACGTACGACAAATCGTAGAACACGCCTGTAAATAACGTACCCAGAAGCACTACTAGACACACTACAGTACCCACTTGTGCTTTTCGAGTTCGTAACAGTAAGGGTAGATGTGTACTATCCATGGTACAATCCTACACTGAAGGCTGGTGGTGATAGGGGTTAGAATTTATAGGCGTTTCATGTCACGGCCTGACATCCAGGAATTAAACGAACGAGGCCACCCTTGCCATTTGACGAAATGATAGGCGATGCCACGTCGACGTTCCGTTTTCAAAATCTTTTCCACCGTGTAGTAGTCTTTCGGTGTTTTCACTATGGGTTGTAATTCTGCCTCGTAAAACGTGCCTTGCAGTGTTTCTCCTTGTAGATCTTCCAGTTGATAGACGTGTGGCTGTCGAGGTTTATGGCGAACGATGACAAAGTGCTCGTCACTCCAGTTGGGCAAGTAACTTTTCTCAAATTGGCCTTTCACTTTACTGATCCGTACCACATCTCCACGTTTGTAACGGGGTGCCGTGAGTGGTTGTGGTGGACTGGATGAGTACAGCGTAGCACGCACTTGATGTTCGTTGCGTTCTGTCACATCACGGGGAGCTCGCTGGATACTGCGATGATAGGCGCGATTGTACCCTTGCACCAGTTGAGGTAGTACATCGATGTACCGTCGAGTGTTTTGGGCGGTAAAATGCTTGTACATTCGTCCTTTGAAGGTACGATTGAATCGTTCCACCACAGAAGCTTTCGTCTCGTTGTACGTATGAAAGAAAAATACCTTCTGTTTCTTAAGAAAGGCTTGAAAGGGTCGGTTGAGAAATTCTGTGCCTTCATCCGTTTGTAAATAAAGAGGTTTGCGCCCCGTCTTGAAAATCTGCTGGAACGCTCCTATTAGATTCTCTCCTGTTCTGGTGCGAATGGGTAGTACCCAGGCATACTTGGATAAAATATCGATACAGGTCAATATGTACCGATGTCCATGATTGTGAGGTGCAAATCGACTCATGTCCACTAAATCCGCCTGCCATTGCGCGTCTATACCTCCTACGATGACTCGGTTACGGCGAAAATGTCGTCGGGCTGCTCGATGTAAACTATAAGTGTCTTGGGTTTTTAACCAGTCTCGAACTTCAGTTCGACTGATGCCTTGAGAATGGGCAGCTCGAGCGAGCGCTCCCACAGCGCTATACGCGGCTGGACTGGTAGGGCTGTAATACAAATCGGTTAACACCTCGTTCACTGTAGATGCTGACTCCTTTTTTCCCTTTCGGGACCGCTTCATTACGGGCTTCTTACCCCTCATTGAGGCGCCTCTGGGTCCCCGTCATGTGTGTTCGCTTCATCAGGTGACACTGTCACTCTAGCCTCTGTGCATTCTATAGATATAGTACTTTCGTCTTCCCCGGCTGTATCATCGGATTCATCATGTTGTTTTTTTTCATGAGGTTCAGCCAGCGCGTCTTCCATAGCACGAGCCCACGCCAATTCGTCTGGTGATCGTTCGTCCGGTGTAAACAGCTGGTCCACAATAGGCACTACTTTCTCCAAGGCTGACCACAGAGAGGGAGTTAGGATGAAACTTCGCGTAGGATCTTGGTAGCGGCCCACGCGTGGGAAGAGGGCAGTACGGTATACGTAGATGGCATTGTCCATGTGGATGAGGTGTCCGTCCAACTCACCGCTCAACACCCGTTTAAATTTAGTCCAGCCATCACGCTGTAGCGTCACCGTATTCGATAGAGTCTCAGCGCGCGCCCAGCAAATAGCTCCACAGTCTTCCACCAGGGTGACTTTATCTTCATAGACGTATAACCCCACCTGGTAGGGTGTAAGAGGCAGGATGGCTCGTAGTGACATGCTTGCTGTAAATGTCGAACGGAGAATGACACACACTCTGTCTCATCCCTGGTATTTATAGTGTCAGGTACTATTCTGTGAGAGGCGGCTCCTGTGGAGAGAGTACTTTATCCACCATGGGGACTACTTGTTGCAAAGCCGTCCATAGATCGGGGTCCAGAGTAAAACCACCTCGCTTGAGACAGAGGAGTCGAGCAAAATAGGGACCGCGGAAAATGTAGACGTCGTCACACAGGTGAATGCTATCCCCGTCGAGGTTACCGCATAACACACGTTTCAAGGTAATCCAGCCTTCCGGGGATAAAGAGACACGCGCGGGTTCAGACGTACACCAACACCGACTATCGTCATCGATGAGCTCCACGCGTTGGGGGTATAACAATAGGGTACAGTCCGGTGTAAGAGTGCGGGTAGCTACAGAATTGGCCTCAGGATAGAGTACGTCGTGGACATCGGTGATAATAGCTTTCAGCGCCTGCCATAATGCCGGCCGGAGTAGAATAGCGGCACCCCCACACTGTTCTAGCCGGGGGAAAAAAGAATCATCTCTACCACTTCGCAGGTACACACCGATTCCCACATGCATAAAATCGACTTCGGGCTCTTTTCCCTGTAACAACCGTGTTAATAGAGTCCAGCCTGCTAAGCTTAAAGATAACTTCACTTCTCTAGGATGTTCTTCAATGAGCTGCAGTTCATGATCATAGACGATGAGAATCACATCAGACGTCAGTTGGAAGAAAGCGAGCTCCTTTCCGTGCGCTGCCATAATGGTGAATGACAAAACACCGCCCAGGCAAAATGTATATATACCGATTCTTGCTAATTTCATTGTAATAAAAAAATTCATACGCGTACCCAATAGAAAAATAATTAAAATTACAAATGCAATTTTGTAGGTGCGCGCTCCAAGATAAAATATACTTCAGAACATTTGCCACGACGCTACATCTGTGTGTGATTTGTGCCTGCACTGTAAAAACAATTAAGAATTTTTGCTGACAGGTAGGAGAGAAGAAGACAACATTGAAATCGTCTCCAAAATGCTTGACCGGCCTATTGGTTATTAGGAGATGACCTCCCCTTTTTCAAGACATTCCATTCTCAGTGCCTGTACCGACCGCTAGAGGGCGTCATGCCCAGCGCTGCAAAATGAATCGAGAACTATGCGCGTTGGCCCTGCACTGAAACGAAGGCTATGTTTTAATAGTTTTTCTATAGTTTGCTTTCGATAAACCCGTTACAATTTTCAGGGTGATATTATAAGACTGTAAGCCATAGTCTTGACGTATTTTTAGCCAGGAAAATCGATTTATTTGCAGTGTAGCGGGTTTTCCATACTATCGTACTTTAACATTAGGCGTGTAAAAAATCGCTAAATTCATTAAAATAACGGCTTAGTGTAGCGCTAGGCGGCTAAATTTTTAAATACTACACCATGAATTGCCTGAGTTCAATTGGAAATAAAATTTATACGTGCACTGACATTTATTGTAAAATCACAGCCGTTTATAATTGGCAAAGAAACACAAACCGTAAATCTAGAAGACAGCCTAGAGCCGCTTCGCCGAGGTCCGCGCCGAGTCTATATATATAGCGACCCGCTGGAAGCGGGCTATTCGAAAACCTTTGACTGACAAGAAAAGATATATACAGAGAGAGAGAAAAATGAACCGACCAGCAGCCATGTCTACTACATCTGGGCGAGGAGGAGGAATATCGAGAAGGAAGAAGAGGGCGATGAAGAGAGAGATAAAAGAATTCTGGCTGAAGGAGTTTACGGGATGGTGTGCCATGCTGAGGGGAGAATATGCAGGCGTAGGAACAGCCGAGAATGTGCGGGCATTACTGAATGGAGCCAGAACAGTGAGCGAGGAAGGTTGGTTCCAATTATTGAAAAATACCCTGGAGGACGAGATGCGCCCTGCCCTTCCTCGGTTGCTGGTCCCCCGCCCACCACCACCACAAGAGCCAGCAATCCAGCCTGTTGTGGATGATTTAGCGCCCTTCCCCCTCCAAGACCTGCCGTGCATTTTTGAGCAACCACCACCAACAATAGCGCCGGCCAATTTCTTGGAGGGGATGCCGATCAGCCCCGATTTCGATGACGATGGTCAATATCTGTACACACTGACTCCATATAGATACTTTTCAGTGAGCGAGATGAGTACGGGGGAGTAGACAGGAAAACTCCCCTGCTGAAGAAAACAGCATATCAAATTGAACCTAACGGCCCTTATCAGGGCCAACCAAAGCAATCGAAAGAGAGCTTCTAACTTGGGCACAAATTTCAAAAGCATAGGTCCCACATTACCCCTGTTTTTATTCTATTAGCAAACTGCAACACCAAAAAACAACCCCTGTCCCATATTAACGGTCCTTGTCTGGACCAATCTCTCTCTTATAAACAGAGGTTTTATTTTTTCTCTCTCCCAGTAATTAAATTAATATTACAGCCCGAATTATGATAACGGACTGAAATTTATTTTTGAACCCGGGAATGTTACTAATTAATATTACAGCCCATAACGGCCTGAAATTTTATTTTTTATTTTGATAGAAGTTATAACAGCCCGAATGATAACGGGACTGACAATTTATTTGAACGAGCACAGGGATATATGTGTGTGATCTGGTGTTAATTTGTTGTGCTTTTTAGAAGTTTTCCCTTTCGGAAAAATAAGGTGGTTTTAAAAAAAACCTTTTGGATATGTAATAAGCGATTACATCGTTGAGAGGGCCTGTTGACGTTGTCTTCTCTCAGTACACACGGGACATGTTAAAGGTATCAATTCACACACTAGGGGTTTATTAGCCTCCGCACACGTTGGTATTTGGGCATGTAGATGAATACAAGCTTCGCACAAGGCTTGGTGTCCACAGGGGTGAATAGCGTATTTCGCGAATTGGTTACTGCATTCCACGCAGTGTAAATACAAGACGGTTTGGCGTTCTGTGTTGAATCCCAGTGTTGTCGTTGTCATTGCCGAAACGTAGTGCATCATGTCATCTTTTTGGCTTTTTTTTTGGCTTATTTTTTTGGTATTCTGTTTTATTCTCTTTTTCCTTGCATCTTTTCTGTTTTTCCTCTGCTCTGGCCGATTCCTTTGGCTTCTCACGTCTTTCCTGTTTTTTCTCCCGTCTGGCCTCTTTATTCTAGCGTCTGGCCTCTTTCTTCTTAAGTCTTCCCTCTTTTTTTGGGGTACTATGATTTTTAAGTCCTCTCTCTTCTCCTCCTCATCTTGTCCTTCTTCTGTATCTGTGTTTGAGTTTGTGTCTGTTGTGTCTAGGTCGCTTCCGCTTTCGCTTTCTTGTGCCGTTTCTTTAGCTTGGGGGCTTTGTGGTTGTGGTTTCAACATAGTTTCTAATACACGGTCTATGTCGTCAAAACATTGGTATTCCACTGGGGTAAGATCCGGTGTGGCTGCTAGGAAGAAGTTACTAAGCTGCGATGTAGCTGGAGGGGCAACAAGATGAGGTGTGGCTGGTAGAGGGTAGTCCTGGACTTGAGGTGGAAATAAGTCTTTGATTATAGCATCCAACCATGGTTCGTCATGCACCATATTAATGACGTTGCCAAGCAGTTGTACTTCATTATCATGATCTGGTATGTCAATATCCATGATTTCAGCCAGGGGTGACGCCATCACTGGGCACTCAGGCTAATTGTGAATGACTGAAAAAATACTGCGTGCTATTTATAGTGTAAAGCGCGGACCGTAGCGAAAACATGTGTCGTCTGCTACAGTTACGCTGCAGAAAATAGATTTGTGTTTCTTTTACAATTTTAAACGGCTGTGATTTTACAATAAATGTCAGTGCACGTATAAATTTTATTTCCAATTGAACTCAGGCAATTCATGATGTAGTATTTAAAAAATTTAGCAGCCTAACGCTACACTAAGCCGTTATTTTTAATGAATTTATCGATTTTAAACCCATAAGGTTAGTGTACGGTAGTATGGAAAACCCGGTACATTGGAAATAAATTGGTTTTCGTGGCTAAAAATACGTCAAGACTATGGCTTACAACCTTATAATATTTCCCTGAAAATTGTAACGGGTTTATCGAAAGAAAACTAGGAAATTTTTATCCTTGGACAATGGTAACACAGCGCTATACAGTGGGCAAGCATATCTTGCACTCACTGACACCGGCCGCCATCTTGCATCCCGCCACCCACCACCAACCACATGCCGCCATCTTGAATCCCACCACCCACCACCATCCACATGCCGCCATCTTGAATCCCACCACCCACCATCCACAACCGTCTAGACTATAAATAAGGCGTAGTATGTTGACATTTATTCACAAAATACAATCATGGGTACAAGAAGACGACCAATGTTCACCCACCATCCCCCTAGAGATCCTAGAGAGATGGTTACCAGAGAGGTGGTTACCAGTGAAGATGATGGTGGAATCACCCTAATTACAAGCTTGCAGCAGGTTATTACAGACGAAACCAACATACAGCGAAGTCAAGAAGAACTGGAACAGCTACAGCGGGATGTAATGCAAGAAGATGCCAGGTTGATAAGACGAAGTCAACAACAACAAGACCTAGAAATCAGCAGGATGGCCGCCATAGAAGAAGAAGATACCGATATAACTGATGATGGGGAAGAAGAAATTACATGGTTAAATAGTAATAGACCTGCAACAACTACAAGGGTTATAACGACGTCGGTTTCCGAAACTCCCAGTATAACGACTTCAGCTTCCGAAACAACACCACAACAAGCATGCTCTTGGGCCGAGGTAACCCGCCTCAACGAACAGATTAACGGCATGAGACAAGACATGAATCTAATGGACGCTGAGATTTCAAGACAGAACAAAGAACGACATAAGGAAGAAAAAAAATCAAGATGTAGCGTGTGTACAGACGAAGAGAGCTTGTACGCTGTATTGCCGTGTGGCCATTTATGCATCTGTAAAGATTGTTGGGTCACGCTAACGTGTGTAGGAGACATGTGCCACTGCGTTGAAGCAGGCGAACAACATTTAAAAATCAAGTGTCCAATCTGCAGGAAGCATGTGGGTGGAATAAAAAGAATCTACCGCTCATAAAACAAGTGTCGTAACACTTTCAAAGGCCCTTTTCAGGGCCACCCCATCTTTCCGGAAGAGGAAACTTCTATCAAAAAGCACAAAAAAATTAACACCAGCTCCCATCATCCTGTCCCCAAAGAAAAAAAAATTTAAATTTTTTTTACAATTTTTTTGAAATTATTGAAAAAAAAGGGGTAAGGGGGGGGGGAGGGGGTGGAGGCCAAAAAAAGGTTGGTGGAAAATTTAAAAAAAAAGGAAAAAAAGAATGATGGAGCCAAAAAAAATCTTTTTAATTTTCTATGTTTTTTACCATTTTTTTTAAAAAGAAAAAAGGGGGAAAGGAGGGGGGGACAAGGGGAGGGAGGGTTGGTGGAATAGCCCAAAAAATTTTTTTTTTTTAAATTTAAAAAAAAAGGAAAAAAAGAATCATGGAGCCAAAAAAAATCTTTTTAATTTTCTATTCTTTTTACCATATTAAAAAAGGAAAAAAAGAATGATAGAGCCAAAAAAAGAATGAACACTAACAAGCATTTTTTTAATTTTCTACTATTTTTATTAACACAAATAGAATGAACGTGTTCACAAGGGTATTGAATTTAATACAATTATATCTGAGTATTGAATTTAATACAATTAACAGTAAAAAAACTCTGAATTTTTAATACAATTATACGCTCTCAAGCCACTTCAATGAATGTGTACGAATACGGTAAATGTTTTTCAACACTTGTTCAATAGTTCTGCATTTAATACAATTAACAGTAAAAAAACTCTGAATTTTTAATACAATTATACGCTCTCAAGCCATTCAATGAATGTGTACGAATACGGTAAATGTTTTTCAATACTTGTTCAATAGTTCGCCAACAAGACTTGTTTGAACTCATCATCGTCTTTTCGTCCCTGGTGCACGTAGATGTACGTAATAATCTCTTCACGTGGAATTTTGGGAGGGCAGGCAGCTTCCACTGCCAGGGCAATTTGCGTCTCCGTCACCGTCTGTAGTGCCTCAGTGATGATGGCGTATGAGGGTACACTAGTGTCCATGCGAGGTCTGATCAGATCCAGGACTGTGTCGATGTACTTGTTATAAATATAGTCAGACACCTGGTAAGCCAGAGCTTGACGAATTGTACTTGCGAGACTCTGCAACTTCCGCCAGGCCGTTAATTTCAAAGTGACACCCTGAGGACAAGGTACACGCTCTTGCGTATCTAACCGCATTTTCCATTTACGGATATGCACGAGGAGCTCATCGTTGAAATAGGCACAGCTCACAAAGATGTCGTCACCCACATGAAATTTCGCTTCGTCACTCCCCTGGTCGCGAATAACAGCATCGATGGCGTAATCAAGGGTCTCCAGTTTTTGCCAGGTGTCTAAGGTCATGGCAATATGCTTACCGGGTCTGTCGTTAAAGCCCGATGCATTAAAATGCACTTCTTCGTCTTTGACACTCACAGTTAAATAGGCTGAGAGCTCCCAAATGTCCGTGTGGGCTGCCTGGTAGGCTTGCTGGATAATGTTATTGATATCCTGCACAGACATAGGAAGTTGTACCTCTTCTTTCACAGGCACTTGCTGGGATACTGGCTGCTCAAGCACTGACTCAGGTATTTCTAACGGTGTTAGTCGGGGGCGTTTGGATCGTCCAGCGCGTTTGGCAGGTGTACTCTCTGGGGTAGTGTGCGTACGTTTGCTAGCTGTACGCTCTTCGGTAGTGTCCATCACTAAGAAATCATCATCTACAAGGGGAATTTCAAGTAGATCTGCTAGTTCTCCATTTCCCGTCTTCTTCAGCGCCTCCACGAAGGCTAGAAATGCATAGGGGCCACGGCGCAGTAGACCGTCGATGAGTTTTCTGTTTTGTCGTGAAGGGGTGTTCTCCGCCATGATATCTTCGACACCCTGTTTCAGGAGTATGTTATCGTCCATAAGCAGATCACATAATTCGGCCGCATGCTGCATCTCATCAACGAGGCGAACACGGTTCTTTTGAAGCGTCACTAGGTCGGCTGAATTCATCATGACTATGGGCTCAGGCTGGTGAGTAACTGCTACCGTGTAAAAGTCTGGTGAATTTGCACTGGTAAAATGAAATATAGTGAAAGGTTCTCCACAGCTCATACAAGTAGGCAAGCAGGCTGGATGACTGGCTAAAGGTGAAGCAAGCAGGCAGGCAGGCAGGCTGGTCAGGTCAGGTAAGTCAGAGTGCTACGCAAGGTAGTGCAATGAATACACCCTTTCCCTAAAAATCGACTCCTTTTATACGTTTTTCTACAAGCCGCCATCTTGAATCCCACCACCCACCAACCACATGCCGCCATCTTGAATCCCACCACCCACCAACCACATGCCGCCATCTTGAATCCCACCACCCACCAACCACATGCCGCCATCTTGAATCCCACCACCCACCAACCACATGCCGCCATCTTGAATCCCACCACCCACCAACCACATGCCGCCGCCATCTTGAATCCCACCACCCACCAACCACATGCTGCCATCTTGAATCCCACCACCCACCAACCACATGCCGCCATCTTGAATCCCACCACCCACCAACCACATGCCGCCATCTTGAATCCCACCACCCACCATCCACATGCCGCCATCTTGAATCCCACCACCCACCATCCACATGCCGCCATCTTGAATCCCACCACCCACCATCCACATGCCGCCATCTTGAATCCCACCACCCACCATCCACATGCCGCCATCTTGAATCCCACCACCCACCATCCACATGCCGCCATCTTGAATCCCTCCACCCACCATCCACATGCCGCCATCTTGAATCCCACCACCCACCATCCACATGCCGCCATCTTGAATCCCACCACCCACCATCCACATGCCGCCATCTTGAATCCCACCACCCACCATCCACATGCCGCCATCTTGAATCCCACCACCCACCATCCACATGCCGCCATCTTGAATCCCACCACCCACCATCCACACACCCCACGTGACCACAATACTCGCTTCTGATTGGCTGATGCGTGACGTCACAAAGGTCATATGCAAATTTCCGGGGTCAATGTTGTTCAATTTCCCCTTTGTATACTACTGTTACATAAGTTTTAATGTGTGTATGTTTAAATGCATTGGATTATTAAGTTAGTGACTTGAGTACTTAGAATTTTGTTTGATCGTCGCTATATAGCTGAAATATTGCTGAACGCGACATTAAACCTTAATTCTCTCTCTCTCTCGCTCTTATAGCTTTATATTTCGTATAAACTATAAGAACGTAGTATCAGTGAGGGATCACGACATAATCAAAGGAGAACCATGTGTTTGTCTGGAAAACATATTACAATGAATGCCTCCAGGAACTAAAACTAATAGTCAGTGGGCGTAATGCTAACGACGAGGAGTGGATGCCCATCGATAACAGCATGGTATCACAAGGATGGATGAAAAGAAATAATTACTACTTCCAGCAACCGCATCTCGAAGCATATATCAGTAGTTACAAGTGTTGCCCACTAGATAACTCAAACATCTCTTTACAGCTTTCTGTCGTCCCGAAACCTCAATGATACACCTAATACAAGATCATTTCTAAATTTAGATCAGCTGTCTGGAGATTATGTTGAGATTGGACAGGTACTGCAGGCTAAGTGACCATCATGCAGTCAGATGTAAAACAGTTTGACATCCACCAGATATGCATCAATAATGGCCAAAATCACTAATTATCTGAAAAGAAAAAATTCATCTGGCTCGATGATGCAGCAGATTTTTGGATCTTGCAAACCATAACTATAGGCGGAAGGATCTTATGAAAATAGTGCCTTTTGTCACGTTGGAACTATCAATTCTGAGATTAAGTTTGTATTCTGAAGCTGCCAGTGACGGCCCATATTTTCGTCAATGGAAGCGGATATCAGAGTTCAGTCACCAGGCAATTGTTCGGACAACCTCGTGTAACTAGTTCTTCGGCCCTAAGTGCCAGTGACCTTGATTACTTCTCGTTCTATACAAAACAAATATTCGCATTTGATAAAACTCAGGCTTGATGTCGGCTCTGTTTGGAGAGACGGAAATTCAAAGTTGATGCGCTAGTTGAAGACGATGTATCTGATATCAGCATTGAGTTCGTGGTCAGAGGTCAAAGGTCACTGTGGACTAAATACATGTTAAGCGACATATACATTTCCGGGAGTGCCCTATGTCTTTTCCTGATCGAACCCTTCACCTGACAACATCTTTCTCGGGTAACGTTTTTCTCAATGTCCATAAAGATGATATATATACATCGTGACTGTTTCCCGTGATTCTAATTATCATACGCTTTCTGTTACAATAATTTGCCCATTTCTTGAATAGAAAATTGGTAATTCTTGACGAATCAAAGGTGATAATTACGGTGTGCGTAAACCTCCTGAGTTGCGAAGGTTTTCGTTTTCTCCACGAAGATGAAATCAAGCGCAAAAATCACAAAACAAAATAAATACAATAATATATAGGCATAATCTAGTTCTTGCAGAGATAAACGAACGGCAGTTTCAACGATGCCGACAAGACATAATGATGATATTCTGTTCCATGTTTATTTACCGTTTAACAAATAGGCAGTCAATCATTAATAATAACTGTTGTAAAACAAATATAACAATATCTGAAAGAAAAGTAGAATATTTTGAATTTAAAGTCACATCCTGGAAAGGGGCGGGGGAGGTGCAATCTGAAAAAAAAAGTTGCTTGTCCCACCGCAATATATTAAAAATAATTCATTTGTTATGGAATTGTAGACTCTCGAGGGAGTCGTGGAATCTTCCAGGCCTGAGTTATCGAAACGATTACATGTAAACCAAACATTTAACATTAGAGGGTGTACTCTTCAGGAACAAAGTTGTCAAATTGTGTTAAAATTTGTTTAGAATACACATCTCTGGATGACGTAAACTAGCTCAAAAAAACACACACCGTGTGCCGACAAAAAACAATTCTACGATCGACTTGTATGTAAAGTGGGTTCCATGGTAAACTAAGTCAACCAACTACTAGCTCGTCGGTAGTTATGGCTCGTTTTCTCCGCAATTCAGATTGGCCTCCAAATAACTCTTTTGCTATTTTGCGCGGAGTCATGAAATATGGACACGATGTTGTACGAATATAGAACTAAATAAGAGTGTCTCTCACTTCTTCTGTGTTGGTCTGCGATTTAACGATATCCGTGATTTATTTGAAGAGGACGACATGTTTTATATTTTCGAATTATTGAACATTTAACTGTCATAAAAAATCCTTTTCAGTATGAAAATAAAAAAAAAATCGTGCAACCTAATTTTTTTTGAAAGTTATAGTGTTAATGATTGCTTCAAAAGTAATTAGCGATGATGTTGGAACGCTAAATTTTCACAAAAACACTATGTCCGTTAAAATAAATCAGTTGTAGTAATCAGAAGATCAAAATTGTCACTACGTTATGGTCCTGGAATGATTGGCTTTCAGAAAATGTATAACTAATTTTGGTGAGTTGATTTATTGTAATATAACTGAGGAAAGACATATCTTATTATCGTTACATATATTCTGTTTTAAGTACTGTTTTCTGGTAGGTAATACCACGTTTTCACCCAAATATGGCAAACATGTTGTCCAGGAAAGCTTGACGAATGTTAGAGAACAGGGTTAAACATTTCAAACGTTAAAATCAGAACTCATGGAGGCGCTTGGTTTATGTGATTTCTTGCTACCCCTGGATTTAGAGTTACTATACCTAATGTGCGAAAGTATTCCATTCTTTATATGCCACTCGAGAATCTCAAATATCAGATTTATGTCCAGACCATGGCATCAGTATCATATTGGTTCGCCATTGTCAATTTCATGTTGTCCTCATACTCAATAACTGATTTATTCAGATGCCCGGTGTTACGTAAACCGGGCCCGGGGAAGAGCTTCACCTTAATAGTCATCTGATTTACAAGACAAAGATAAGCACGTCGTTGAACTATTTTGATCTAGTTGTTTCGTTAGATAGCCCAAGAATATATGATAATGTCATGTAGATATGACCACCTGTTCTTCCAAATATGCGATCCCCAAAAACTGTCTCTGGTCATATATCTCTTCCCATCTCCTACACAAAAAAATGTGGTGAATATGCATTGCCACCAGATAAATACATGTACGTTCATAAAGACTAGTAGTATTTCAAGACGATTTATATTTAATATGTGAACTATTTATAGTCTGATCTACACCTTGGTTCCGTAGTCGGTAACCACGATATATTTTCAGAAAACACGTTATTGTTTATATGGTGGGCAAGCACAGTGTGGAAAATTATACATGATCACGAGCATGCGAAATTTGCATGGTGTACATACCCACCATGGGATTTTATATCTGAGAATACAATTCTCGGAAAAATTACCGAGACAGAGTAATTGGAGACAGAGACACTGGTACTTGTGTCGGGACAGATTACTTAGAGAACAGTCCTGACCTGTCCTCGTTACCTGTGAACATATAAACTTTAGTTGTAAAAGTCCTCACCGTGATATACTAATTTATCTTCAGAACTGTTTTACATATGTATCTGATATTCACCAACGAATGACAAGACAATCTGTTGCTACCCTTTGTAATTATGATAGTGCTACTACTTTAAGGGAGACAGAGAAATTTTATGTATCAAGGTGTCCACCTCTGGAATATTTTACCTGAAAATCTTCACAATAACCCATGCATTTAAGCGAAATATCAGACAACTTATTTTCTTGTAATACTGTGTGTAACATGGCTCCATTGGAAAACAGCCATTTAGGCTGAGTTGAGCAGCCATGTCTAAATATATTGAATAAATAAAAGAAATAAATAAAATAGGCAGAGACACGGGGACAGAGTACTTGGAGACAGAGACACCGGTATTTGTATCGGGACAGAATACCTGGAGACCATATGTGAAATGTATGCGATGTTATGCGAACCAAGTGAAAATTTTAATTCCATCCCCAAATAACAACCGTCAAATCCGACATCAATACCAATATTCAACCGTTGTCCATAAAAGAATTTCGGTGTCAATAATCGAAAGTCCGATTTTGTATGACAGCATTAATTCCAAATGTGTGTGAAACAAAAATAATAAAAACATGAGGTCGTTCCCTAAAAGAGAGTAGCGGTTTCCTAGAAGGGAGCAGCAAAAACCCATCAATTCGTTTCTTTCCATTACCTGGCATCTTAATATCTAAGAAAATAGAGGAGTATGAAAATCCCCATTTAACGAAGTGCTTATGAGGTATTATAACTGACCGTAGGTAACAGGAGAATTGAATGTCACTGCAGTTCGCAAGAATCTCAGAATCGATAATTGTATATTTAACGCAAGAGTTCCGCAGACGCCTGCTATACTGCTGAATGTGAGGTGATCTCATCGAGACAGAGGATTTACTATGAATCCGCTTTATTCCTGACATATCTAAGAGGTCACCGCCTGAGTGGGATTTTGGTCATAACGACGAGAGTAGACACTATAATCCAGATGAAGCAAGCTAAAATGTCCAACCTTTAGGTAAAAACATCGGAATTCTTAATTAAAAAATCGAGTTGTTAATTTGCAGATAACAAACTCTTATCGATTTACATAATAACCCCATGGTTGTAATGATAATTAGGATTAGACAAAACTTTCGCATATAATGTTATTGAAGTCCAAAAGTACAAAACAAGTTTCGATCGCCATGATTTAAGGTAGAGTCTAACGTTGCAAAAGAAAACATCAGCTTTCTCAGAAGGTGAACTGTCGCTCATGCAGGCAGATGACGGGAGAACTTGCTGTTTATTTACTGGTCAAAACTCCATACATACAATGGGAGAAATTTCTTTTCCCTGCTTGAGACACAAGATTTCATGGAAATATGTTGTAGTTCCCTTCCATGATCTAATATTTACTGAAAAATAATATCAAATTTGTATCTTATAATCCCTGTCGTTTGTCGAATATCGTAGGTACTGTATCGTAAGTTGGAATGCCATGATGCTATTTTGTCTTCCCTCTCGTGATCTCGGATTGACTGAGCTGTCTTAAAAGTCTCAAGATGAAATATAACAGCCGCTGTTCAAACCATAAATAAAAGGTTGCAGCCGACATGTTTGAGGTGTAAATCTACTCCTGATACACGTACTGTTGCTTACGGAATCGTTCGAATTACCTGAATGTGTCTGCACTGACCCAAATGCTGATGGAAATGATGTTACTAGGCTCCTGATTAAATGATTCACGTGATCTCAGCGTCTTCTCACATGCTCCAATCCGAGGTTCTGATTGTCAAACGTTTCGAGTAATACGCGTTTCAGCTGAGTCCTAGATTGCGCTAGAAAGAAGATACACGCAGCTTGATATGTTTTCTTGAAAAAATTCTGTCCCCCCGAAATATCAGACTCTTGAAGTTGACTGAAACCGCTCCGATATTTTTAAACAGCCACTTTGCGTAATTGTTTTTTTGGTCGATTATCACAATGTTGTCATAGGCATGATCATCCGGAAATATGAAATCTGAAACGCAAATAATCTGATCGCAGCAAAACATTTAAAGGTAATTGGGGGTCATCAGGTAAAAATGGGCTAATGTAGCTTTTATAATTCTTGTCTTTGATCGAATATCGGAAGTACCGTATCTTAAGTTAAAAAAATATCATTGTGTACATGGGCCTATGTGAGAAACTCGAGAATGTTAGTTTAGAATTACTCATTTCTTGATTTTGTGTGACCCTGGGTGTATGGATGAAATATAACTTGTTTACTTTAAAATTCTGTTCTGATTTTCGCACATACATACACGGAGCACAATATGAGTAAAAACGTATTCCAAAATATCGTGAGCAGAACGGCCAAAACGTTAGGATACAGCCCAATTTCAAATATCAAACTACTAGATATGAAATGAAGGTAACACCATGGACCTCCTAAATCTGTTCACTTAAGTCTATTTTTAATGTAGTGGCAGATACATTGACGCCTGTTCCCAGCTGAGTTTGTGATTCGTATTTCGACTCTTCCTTATATCTGCAACATAGACCATATTTTAAATCGATAATAGCTGCACTATATTCCATCTACGGTTACCAAAATTATTATCAGTATAAGCGTAATGGTCCTATTTTGGAATAATATGAAAGCTTAATGTATATTTACCATATTTATACCAGTTAGTAATAGTTAAAAAGTTTCCCCATGATGTATAAATAGGAAAGAGAGCAAAACTACGAATCGCAAATTAAGGCGAGAGTCACGCGTCCATGCACCTGCCGCTGCTCTCGAGGCAAATTCTATTAACTTCGATTTTATCGGAAGTTCGACATTGGCTCAACCCATTGTCAGCCCGACGGATGCTCGTATGTATTGGTCATTAAACAGAATTCACATTCGAAGAATGACGGACTAGACGCTTGTAATTATCTTGAGCAAATGAACAACCTTCGAGTACATTTATAGATAACTGGATGATGCAACCGCATCACAACTGAACAAAATATGTCGCTTGTTTCTGACGATCCATTGTTAATGTTTAATCGTCAGACGGCGTCAATGATTCATTGACCAACTCTCGTATTCAGTTCTGTACTAAATCCTGGATGCAGATCAAACACGTGACCCGAAATTCACCTTAATACAATACAGTTGATAAAGCGAGTCCCCCCCCCCCACACTTGTGGAATTCTCTTTGGTAATCCGGAAGATGGGGTGCGAGAGAAAACTAATGCTTTCGTCATTTTTCTTCTGAAATGCTCTCTGGGAAATGACGTCACTGATCTGATGGATAACGAAAATAGTTAGAGGGGGACCGGCTGCGTTACATCTCAAATCGCCCAGGTCATATAGGTTGATATTTGGTGTGCTGATCAATGTAGATGAGGCACGGCTTATAGCGTTGGACACACTGGTTCTCGTCAGATCACCGAAGTTAAGCAACGTTAAGCTCAGCCAATACTTGAATGGGTGTGTCCAGGGTAATAGGAACTGTGGGCACTCTCTTGTTCTGGCCCATGTAGGCATTGTAGCGATATAACTGAAACAAGGTTGAACACGACGTTAAACCCTACTACTCACTCACTCACTCACTCACTCAGTGTAGATTAATTGATTGATCCCACCAGGAGTTATATGTTACCATGACCTAAATATCCCCGTATCTCCAGACGGCGTAAATACAACGACGAGAAACAACTTCGCTGGAGTTGTTCCAACAGTAAGTTCATACCATAAACCCCGACTATGAGTTATCGCCTGCACGGCATCAATCCATACCGTTGTCCCGTAAATATTGGAGAATCTCAAATTCTCATAGGCGCAACCGTCTTTAATCAAGTCCGTACATAATGCTATACGAACACGGTTTAACGAAGTATCAAGAGGACGTTGACAACAGGGATTCGATTTTCAAATATCAAGTACGAAATTATCACCTGTTTTTCCACTAGGAGGCGGGTGTTCACTTATTTAATCAATCACGATCCAGGTCATGTTTATATGCTAATACCTTTTGGGTAACTTCTGTAAATTTTCTCATCCGTTATACTAATATTATAGGATAAATATCCCAAAGCCGCATTTGAACACACAGCTTGTTTCAATCCATGGCATTCTAGACTATCCCACTATTCTTGTGGCTGACAAAATGACAGAAGAAACTCAAAATAGGTTGACCCCGGTAAGATTTCCTGTCTGAAATATATGAGCGATGAATAATTCAGTATAATCATATTGCACCAGATTCTTCTGATAAATGGCTTTCCCTAAATTTTATAAATTAAAACAAAGATTTGAAAGCATAGCTGAATAGCCAGCCTGGTAGTTCAAGCACGTAACCGGTTTAGAGGGAAGTATCATTTCCTAATGGATTTAGACCCATTTGATTTCCTTCCACAAACGAAATAAGTCTGATTTATTTTGTACATCGGGACATGTACGGTAAGTGACTACGCCACCTTGCTCGTTCAAGACAAGTCCCATTGATGTTTCTTGAGACTCCTAGCCAGTTAGATGGCTATAAACAGCGGTAAGCGAAACACTGTCCATAGTGAGTCCAATATTAATGGGCACCGTACCGCACACAAGAGGCCCTTATCAATGTAAATCTAGGAAATAAGAGGAAATGAAATTATGCTGTGGAAGACACATTGATTTCACATGGTCGACCGGGCATTATTAAGGATTCCTACTTTAGAGATTGACCCGAATCAATCAGATTCCCAGGTTAATTGAATTTATTTCATCTTGGCGTAAACGTGTCTCTGTTATTTAGAACGCAGAACAGGACTTGTCCTTGCCGGACTTTTTGAGTGTATAATAATACACATTTACTTTCGTTGGAATATATTTGGCTTTCCCGAACAAAATAATGGATCGTGTGGTCAGACGGTTGATGTCACAGACGTGATTGATACATGTGCCACTCGGCTCTGTGGTCAAAAGATAATTTCAGAAGATTTACTTATGGTCCGATTCATTTTGTCAAAGATTAATCGACAGCGAATTACAAAAGCAGGTAAATTGTTTTGAGCACAAACATTTGATGGAAGCAACAGCAGCAAGCCGAGATGAAAACATTATAAATCGCATGCAATATACGTTATTTTAACCTACTATACATGTAGTTGTGTACACTTATAATTACATTTCGGTAACGATTTCGCGGCTTCACCACAACATTCGAAGAAATTAACATCACCGACAGCCAAACAGTATATAACCAAACAGTATATAGCATGACAGTGCTATTTTGGATGGGTTATATTTTGAACATTTCTTGCCTCGGGGCTAAGGGCCGTGTGAACCCATGTATCACAAGATCCTCATATCGTTCATATGAACAGTCACAATCGAAGCGGGACTGAGATACATTATATTTTAGATAACTACTTCACACCAAAAATCTTATGAATTAAGAATTGGAGCGATATGCAAGAGGTGGAGAAAATTGACGACGTCTGGCGACTGAAAATCAACTATATGACTCTACAGGAAAGCATCCCTCGGCAACTAACTTTCAGACCTGAGAATACGTTGGATTATCGGACGTAGCCTTAGCATCTCAGCCGCGCTTTTATTGCAGATGTTCATGTGGAGAATATGAGATATCCACACGGCCCCTAGCATCGGCTTAGGCGGAATTAAATACGCTAGCTCGGGAGATGTGATGACGGATCAGCGCAAGCAACTCATCTGATGTTAATGGATGAGCATCGTCGACGTCTGATGGAGTGAACGCCTCAAAATGGGGTAATACTGATCAGCGAGACGGATCTAATATTTTCGGAACATCACGATGTCTTGTCGGCATCACTGAAAACCGTTGGCCGCTTTTCTCTTGCAGGAAAGTAGTCCATTTTTATTTATACTATGATTTAGCCTTTCAATTTGGCGCTAATGCTATTATATGAATTAGGTATTTGGATTATGGACGCGGAATTTCTTTGATGGGCGACGGTTGAATATTGAATGAAGGACTAGACATTTGCAGAGTTTTCATGGCGCTTGTTCCCGTTTGAATGGGTGGCTTTTATTTTGACTTTCTTTCCTATAGCTACAGCATAAGCTATACGTTGAATCGAGGATAACAGAACTTTGTTCGATCTAAGGTTGTTAGAAAATTATCATCAATACAAGCGTAATGGTCCTATCTTGGAATAATAGGGTAGTCTAATGTATATTTACCATATTCACATATAGTAATAGTTAAAAATCTTCTCCATGCTATATACATTGGAAAGGGAGCAAAACTGTGAATCGTAGGTTAAAGCGAGAGTCACACGTCAATGCACCTGCTGTTGCTCTCGGGGTAAATTCAGTTAACTTCAATTTTATCGGAATTTCGACATTGGCTCAACCCATTGTCAACCCAACGGGTGTCGCACATATTGGTCGTTAATCAGTCTTCTTATTCGGCGAAGTAAGGACTATCATCTTTAGAAAATGAACGATATTTGGGGACATTGATAGATAACTGGATGATGCAACCGCATCACAATTAAAAAATCTGTCGCTTGTGTCTGGCGATCCCGTGCCAGTGTTTAGTCGTCAGACGTAGTCACTGTTTCCAACCTCTTACAGATCTCACCAATTTAAGAAATGAACATCTGTTGACATTTTGTTCGTACCACGTAGCAATCTTCATCAGCAGAGATTCATTGGCCAACTGTTGAACTCAGATCAAACACGTGACATGAAATTGAACTTAATACAATAGAGTTAATAACGCAGGCCTCCAAGGGGTGGGCCCCGCCATACACCTTTTGAAATTTTATTTCGTGTTCCGAAAGGTGGGGTACAAGAGAAAAGTAATGCTTTCGTCATTTTTCTTCAAGATTCCTAAATTTGTACAGAAAAATGCATTCTGGAATGATGACGTCACTGTGACCTCATCAGTGCGGCAATCCGGACTTTTTTTTACAATTTCCGGTAGAGCTTGACTCAAATGTTTAGTTTAATAAGTGTCCCTAATCTGGTGAATAACGGAAATATTTGGAGGGGACTGTCTACGTTACATCTCAAATCGTCCAATGTGCGGATCAATGTAGATTAAATGATTGATTGCGCCAGGAGTTATAGGTTACCTTCACCTAAATATCTCCGTATATCCACACGGCTGAAATGCCCATATCAGAATCAGAACAAAGAGAAGCAACATTGTTGGATTTGTGCCAACAGTAAGTTCATACCATAATTAAATCCCGACTATGAGTTATCGCCTGCACGGCATCAAACGATACCGTTGACCCGTAAATATTAGAGAAACTCAAATTCTCATAGGCGCAACCATCTTTAATCAAGTCTGTACGAACTGACTGAACGAAGTATCATGAAAAACAGAAGAAACCGGATGACCCCGATAAGATTTTTTTCTGAAATATATGAGCGATGACTATTTCAGTATAATCATATTGCGCCAGACTCTTCTAATGAATGGTTTTCCTTAAATATCATGAATTGAAACAGATTTGAAAGCATAGCTGAATAGCCAGCCTGGTAGTTTAAGATCGTAACCGGTTTAGAGGGAAGTACCATTTCCTAATGGATTTACACCCATTTTATTTCCTTCCACATCGTGTACATCGGGACATGCAGGGTAAGTGATTACGCCATCTCGCTCGTTGGAAACAAGCCCCATAGATGTTTTTGAGACTCCTAGCCAGTTAGATGGCTATAAACAGCGGTAAGCGAAACACTGTCCATAGTGAGTCCAATATTAATGGGCACCGTACCGCACACAAGAGGCCCTTATCAATGTTAACCATGGAAATGAAATTATGCTGCGCTAGACACATTGATTTCACGTGGTCGACCGGGCATTATAAAGGATTTCTACTTTAAAGATTGGCCCGAATCAATCAGATTCTTAGGTTAATTGAATTCGTTTCATCTTTGCGTAAATGTGTCTCTGGTATTTAGAACGCAGAACAGGACTTGACCTTGTCCAACTTGTTGAGTTCATACTAATACAAATTTACTTTCGTTGGAATAGATTTGGCTTTGCCGAACAACATAAAGGATCGTGCGGTCAGACGGTTGGTGTCACAGACGTGATGGATACATAGTCCTCTCGGCACTATGATCAAAATATAAGTTCAGAAGATTCGGTAATGGTCCGATTCGTTTTGTCCAGAAATAATCAACGGCGGGTTACTATAACAGGTAACTTTTTTTGACACAACCATTTGATCGAAGCTACAGCACTAAGTCGGGATAAAAACATCATAAATCACATGGAATATACACAATTCTAACCAACTAAAATAGTATAGACTTATAACCATATTTCTGTAACGATTCCGTGGCTTAAACACAATATTCGAAGAATTTAACATCACCGAGAGCCAAACAGAATATAGCATAACCACGATCGGCGTAACAGATCTACCGATGCCAGTGCTATTATGGACGAATTCTATTTTATACATACATGTATTACAAGATCCTCATATCGTTCATATGAACAGTCACAATTAAAACTTGACTGAAATTACATCATAGTCTGGATTACGGCATTACAACGAAAATCATATGCATTAAGAATACTGATCAGCGAGACGGATTTAATATTTTTTGAACATCGTAATGTGTTGTTTGCATCATTGATAACCATAGACCACTTCTCTCTTTCAGGAAACTAGCCATTTGTTTTATTTATACCGCGATTTATTCTATTAATTTGATGCTAATTCTATTACATTAAATGGGTCTTTGGGTTATGAAGGCGGACATTCTTCGATGGATGACGGCTGAATATTGCGTGTAAAATACACGTCAAAGTTCTAGACATCTAGAGATTTTTTTTGCTGGCGAAAAAATAAACTATAAACAAAATAAAAACCATCCGCTTTAATAAATATGGCAAACATCAGCTCTCAGTAGCAGGTGTCTAAGACCAAGTTTCATCTAAAAAGACCCATTATCTTGGACATTACACGAGAGCGAGACATCTAACGAGAGATCCCGAAGGATCTTGGCGCCCACCATTGTCCGATAATTGTAAGCTAATGACAAGAGGATCTTTTTGTCCATTGTTCCCAAGAACAAACGATTGATTTGTAATTTTGTTTGCAGAATTTCGAATTTGAGCGAAAAAGATCGGAAAAGGGACACTGGAAAACATCAAGATATCATCTTTCTAAGTTTCAGGAGTTTCAAGGTTTCTAGAAACTGTACCTGATGTCTGTTGTTATAGTACAAGTGAAATGAACAAAGTTAGTCGGAAAGTGAATGTCCGTAAGATCCTTCGTCCTTCTTTTGTAGTATTTTTTTTTTGCACATGTCATCATTGGGTACGGGAAGCGAAGAAAAATCTCTTTGACACTTTGGCATGAGCTATGAAACATGCTTAAGATTTTATAATTAGGAACGAATGCTAATTCTGTTCTGTCAACTGGGCTAGTTTGAGATATTTCTTTTAGGATACCATGCTCGAAAATAGTAAGATGGTACAAAACTTAATACTGAAGGGATCCGGTCCGTGCAGTAATGTTGAAACTTTAAAAGTGCCTGAATCCTGATTATCTCCCTTGGATCGAAACATGCAGTAGTCTACAGTTGTCGAGTTGTCACGTTGTGTCACAAGAGTTATGTCCGTTTGTGTAGCCGACCAGTCGACAGACGAAACGGTGCATCAGTTCACTTGAAACGGCATGGACTATAGTAAACCGATTTAAAATTTGAAGAAATACAGTTTAATTCGGAATCATTTGAACTCGTTGGTATAGTAGGTGAATGTAAGGATATTATCTATAGTCAATAATAGAATATGCTCCACCGTTTGATCCGCCGACTCTTGTGATGCAACGGCACAGCTCGGGAATACCGTATTAAATTGAAGCATCACTTGGATTTTTGAATCAGACCAAAAAAGTTATCCTGCACAACTAGGCCCCATGTGGAACCTGTGTACCAAATTTCAGAAAGATCCATGAAGTAGTTCCTGAGAATTCAGGATAACAATGTTTCAAGGGGAATACAAGATGGCCACCTGGCGGCCATATTGGATTTTCGAATCGGACAAAAAAGGTATCTTGCACAACTAGACTCCAAGGGGAACCTGTGTATCAAATCTGAGAAATTACAACACATATAAGGGAAGTGGGAAGAGGTGCCGACATACTGACTGCGTCACATGACTTCACAGAATAATCTTCTGGTTAACCTATCTAAAGCACATACCAAGAATCTAACGATTCGTGATATGTGTTGTATCTCAGGTACGCTTTTGTTGTACCTGTTCATGTGGCAACTTGGATGATATGACCATGCAGTAGTTCCTGAGAATTCACGATAACAAAATTTCATGAGAAAATCCAAGATGGCTGCCTGGTGGCCATATTGGATTTTCGAATCGGACCAGAAAGGGTATTTTGCACAAGTAGACCCCAAGGGGAACCTGCGTACCAAATTTGAGAAAGATCCATGAAGTAGTTCCTGAGAAATCGCGATAATATATTTTCATGGGGGAAAATGGCCGCCTTGTGGCCATATTGGATTTTCGAATCGGACCAGAAAAGGTATCTTGTACAACTAGAACCCAAGGAGAACCTGTGTACCAAATTTGAGAAAGATCCATACAGTAGTTCCTGAGAAATAACAAGAATTGTTTGCGGACGGACGACTGACGGACGATTGACTGACGACGGACGACGGACCACGGACGAAATTAAAGCGATTTGAACAGCCCACCATCACCACATGGTGATGGTGGGATAACAATCGTCCAAACTAGCAATGTGGATACATTTGAAAGATCCGAAGAATCAGACGTTTTGAAATACTAAAGACGACTGGTGTCGCTCTGACATCAGCATGGTTTTAACAAATCTTCCATCGCGAAACAGCAGGTCTGCTGTTCGTTAGTCAGTGTGTAGTGTGCAATGAATAAAATTCTCACAGATAATGCGCCAGAGATAAATTCGTGGTTTCGATACGTAGCAGTGATACTCGATTAGAGCGATATGCAAGAGGTGGGTAAAATTGACGACGTCTGGCGACTAAAGAACGACCATATGTCTCTAGATGAAAGCTTCCCTCGGCACCTCACAACATACCAGAGAATACGGTGGATTCTCTGATGTACATGTAGCATCACAGCCGCTCTCTGAAAGTCTCCTTAAGAAGTTCTTATGTTGGACCTTAGTCTTGTGACCGCCGGCTAATGTTTTTGATTTGATATGTGAATCTGTAGTACAAAGTCCATGGTGACGAATCACAGGCGTCACATCCAACATTCAGTATTCAACCGTCGTCCAAACAAGGATTTTCGCGGCAATGATCGAAACAACTCGACAGTTAGCACCAACTCCATACATGTGTAGCAATGAAAAAACAAACAAGAGAGACGGAATGCTAGACATTGTAGACTACCACAACCTCCTACCGCGGCATAAATAATCTGCAAATTTGAACATTTATGCACGCAAGGTTAGAAACAACCAAATAATCTCCCTATGTTTCGCATGTTAATCAGCCTACAGTTCCCCACGAAAAGATCAGATAACCAAATGTAACCGGGCTATCATGTTGAACTATACCTCGTTGGATTAAAAAAAAGCAACAGATTTTTCGCAAATGTGGACTGAAGATGAGCAGCCATTTTGAACTATCGGGCTGGGATTTGTGCCTTCGGAGGAAGAAAAGTTCGTGTTCAGATCAAGGACCTCATGTCACTACTATTTTCAGTGATGTCTTAGGTGATTAACATACAAACCGTAATGACATTATTTGCAAAAAAAGATGGACTGCACGTGGTCCTAATATCCTTTTATTTTTGGTGTGCAAGAAACCGCAATGTATATTCCACATACCAACAACAAACTGACTTTAGCGGTCAAGTGCCGTTATCTATTTATGACAGCAAATAATGTTTCCTATGTCCACGAACACTAACAATTCACCACGAAATCCAGATATCACCTAGAAAAGTGATATATCTACGGTAATATTCCCCATGTCCCATTCTCTAGAGTTACTGAGCTTTCATGAGGGAACA
The DNA here is from genome assembly GCA_036873755.1 of Hanleya hanleyi. Lineage (NCBI taxonomy): Eukaryota > Metazoa > Mollusca > Polyplacophora > Lepidopleurida > Hanleyidae > Hanleya > Hanleya hanleyi. The sequence goes on from JAVTVY010021723.1 coordinate 30,380, forward strand.
AGACACAATATACAATATACTAATACATTCTGCAGCACAAAGTAGAAAGAAGAGGTTGCATACCACATATTGAAAGATCATTATATTCCGCATGTATGTACCGGTGCTTTCGGACTTTCTTTTCAATTTTTTATTCTGTACTAATCCTTCAAAATCCAATGCTTCAAAATCCAATGCAAAGGGATGCTGCTATGTCCGTGTTAGTTTCAGATCTTCTCACAGAAAAGAAAATCGGGTTGCCAATCTTTTCAGCTAATACATGAACGACCACCTCTTTGACAAGTCGTAGCGTATGCATTATTAGAACGAAGGTAGCACGATCTGATTTATTTGCATACCAGACCCGTCAAGTTAAACTGAGTCAAGTCCGACAGTCTCCAGCAGCCAGATCTCGTCATGTTTTTCTTTCTCAATCGATTATCTCTGCTTCTTCTCATGTTGCTATTTTCATGGTCATCCAGATATCTGAAACAGACGTAATCGGACCCGTGCAGCAAATATTTGGAGAAACCAGATACCAATGGTACTTGATAATTGTTGGCTTCCTTCTCAGCCTCCACATGAACAGTAGTAATAAACGCACGGCTGAGATACTAAGGCTACGTCCAAGAATACATCGTATTCTCGGGTCTCCATGTTAGGTGTCGAATACTTTCCTGTAGAGTCATATGGCTGCTTTTTAGTCACCAGACATCGTAAATTCTTCCCACTTCTTGAATATTGCTCCAATTTATTATCTGCATATGGTAGGATCCTGCTGGTGGACTGTTCGTCCACGAGGCCCGCCCTCTGTACATCTCACTCGACAAATATATGTAGGTTTATTGTTTCGGTGGGAAATTTAAGCCGAACGACGTCGGATATTACAGGTTAGGTTTCTTAGGTTTCTTGCATTTACCAGGTTATCCCATGTTAAGGCGTTTACTTCATCAGACGTCCATGATGCTCATCCATTAAAATCAGATGAGTTGTTTGAGTTGTTTGAGTTTAATTCCGCTTAAACCGGTGCTAGGAACCGTGTGGACCCATAGTCTCCACATGAACAGCTGCAATAAAATCGTGGTTGAGATACTAAAACTACGTCCGAGAATCCACCGTATTCTCGGGTGTGAATGTTAGATTTCGACAAATACTTTCCTGTGGAGTCATATGTTTGCTTTCAAGTCACCAGACGTCGTCAATTTTTCCCACCGCTTGCATATCGCTTCAATTACTTGAATACCGCAGATTAAAGTTCTTCATAGTGCTTTGGTCTACGCAAACATTATAGTCATAAGGGATTCTGAAGAAAAAATCAAGTTACGGTTATATAAGATTTTGGCTTGTGTGCGGCCCTGGGATACATGAATGAAATTGAAAGTTTCCTTCGCAAATGCCGGAGTGATATTCGCAAATACATGGTCAGAGCACTTACTGAGGGAAAAGCGTAAAGAATTTTGTTTGAACGGTATTACATAATAAAGTGAACTGTGCAGCCAAACAATTAGAATATAGCTTGACACTAGAACAATTTAAAAAGTTAACCTATTCAGAAACCAAACAAGTGGTAGTTAATCCTACTGTGAATTGGCTCCATCTCTTGCCAACACGGTGATTGATGGCATATCTAATGAATTTAAACAATTCACTGTTTCAAGATGTGAGAGCTATCGTCTTGAGCAAATAAATGACCTTCCTTCGCGATTTTCTTCGTTACAATTAGGTAGTTTGTGGACATATTTCATCACGCCACGAACAATAACAAACTCCATCTTTTTTTATTATTATTTATTCATTTTATTTGTTGCTTTTATTTATTTATTTTTTTTTATTATTTTTTTTTCTCTATGTAATATTTAACTATATTAAATAATATTTAACTAGTCTACATTTGTTTTACCTAAATTTAGCTAGTCTTCTTATCATTATTTAGTCATTTTATTTGGGGTTTTTTATTATTATTATAATTTTTTTATGTAATAGTTATCTACAGTCTACCATTGTTTGAAGTAATTTTCAACTAGTCTACATTGGTTTTATGTAATATTTAAGTCCAGCCTACAATTGTTTCATGTAACATTTGTCCATGCATCCTACAATTGTTTTATGCACATTTAACTATTTTATGTAATACTAGTATTTAATTATTTGTTATCATTGTCATTATTATTAGTTGTTTTAATCGTCGGTGATATTAGCCTTTGGCTAGCGTTCTTTGTATTTCAAAACTGACGTTAAATAAATATCTTATCTTATCTTAAATCTTCCCCAGCAAAGCTATATCGTCAAATGATATATATAACGTGAGGTTTGTGGACTCCGTATTCTCAACATATCGGAACAAAACAACAGAGTAAATACAGCAAAAATCAATGAAAATCACGTGTAGTTGTGAAAGGTAGGCCCAAAGTATAGTCATTCGTGTCTGGCATTTATGCCGAAATTGGGAATTTACAATGGAAGCGTGCGTTTCGAGCTATGAGATAATCAAGCCTCCCTGCCCCTTGCAATAATACTGATGGCGTTAACTTGAAGCTCTTACACATGCGCAGAAAAACGTAATAGTGAATTTTATAGTAAGAAAATAGTAAAATTTAGTTGAACGGCGTATATACACCACGCCATGTAACATGCGCTTTATCCTGCGAAACACTATGGTAGGCCATACTTCATCACATTGATCTCAACGCAATTTTGGCTTGGATGTTCTTATGTCCATATCTTGACCTAACTTTAAGATGATCTGTTATGTTCATCTGTGACAATAGTACACCAATCAACCGACTAAAAGGGCGCTACAAAATGTTATGACACCATTGCGTGTAAATAGTTAGCATCCATGGTCAACCATGGGGTAATGATAAATGTGTGGTCCGATGCCTTTGTCAATTATAACTCTTGAGGTCAGTTTCGTCAGTTTCGTTTCGTTGACAAATAAGCATGCGTTATCTAATAAACAGCTGGGTCTTCGTGATTAGATAGTTATTACACTGGGCTAACTTTAGGTCTGTTTGCATAATACTGAATACAACATATCATGGGAGAATTCAATATGACGATCAAGAGGTCAAGAAAACACTTATTCTGGGAAAATTCTTTATCTCAATCTTTATCTTTATCATTTATGAAATCCGAGCTACTTTTAGTCGTAGATCACCATATCGGGCTTCACTGCTCATCCATTATTAACATCAGATGAGTTGTTTGAGCTGATCTGTCATCACAGTTCCCGAGCTAGTATCTAATTCCGCGTAAGCCGGTGCTTGGGGCCATGTAGATACTTCGTTGTATTCACATGAACAGCTGCAGTAAACGCGCGGCTGAGATACTAAGGCTACGTCCGAGAATCCACGGTTTTCTCGGGTCTGAATGTTAGGTGCCGCGGGATGCTTTCCTGTAGAGGTATATGGTTGCTTTTTAATCGCCAGATGTCTTCAATTTTCCCTCCTCTTGCATATTGCTCCAATTTAATATTATCAGCATATTTACGTAAATCTTCGTCCAAAATATCTCAGAAAAACAAAACAAAAACAGCGTTCCTTTTCACATTTCTGTTCTGAGTTGGGTTAGTCTCATCTTCTCCAAGTAGATATTCCTCAAATTTTGATTTTACGTTTTCATTTCAGGATTATATTTTCCCTAGCAAAGCGCAACATGGATAATCAGAGACGTACAACCCAAAGAGCACATTTCGTCTCAAACTCCATGGAGCTAGTTCAGCCCAAACGTTTATATCATTTCAAGTTCATGATACAGCCAGGGTAAATTTTCTGTAAAAGTTATCCGTGAAGGCATGTTTTTGTTAACGATCGGCATTCACACTTACCAGATGTATCTTTGGTGTGTTGATTTTGAATCAGGTGTTTTCCAGGCGCTTTTTGACATTTTTAACTCTTGTAAAATTCAATTGCATTCAATCAGTTTCCCACGTACCAGAATTAGTTGATAATAGTGCATTATAGTACGTTACTCACTAATGAATTAACTCTATATAAATCGTTGGTTCGAATTCGCATCAGCTATTGCCGATTCGTCAGTAGTATAGAAAAGACGGATAGACTCTCATTAACCTCTTTTCATTTAAACTTGAGGAGTTGGCACTGGAGATTAGAAAGTGACCTCTGCCAGAGTTTGGCCGCCATCTTGAATTTGGTAAAAAACTTTACAAGTTGGCAGCGGCTTATTCTCTTGAACTCTGATACAAGATCACGTGACCTTTGTATTCCTCCGCGGTGATACGGTTTGGTGGTGATATGCGGTCTGAGGTATCAATGTGAAGCATTTGTGAAGGCGCATCTGATGGGCTGGGTGTTTGAAATATCGTCATTCTGCGCATGCCCGGTAGACAAAGGTTATGGAAATATACGTTTTGAGATCTAGGGGAGTCCCTAATGGGCCGATGGAGTAGTATGAGGTATCAATGTGAAGCATTCCTGAAGAAGCATCCGACGGGGTGGGCATGGGGTTGGAATATCGTCATTCTGCGAATGCGCAGTAGACAAAGTGTATGGAAATATACGTTTGGGATCTAGGGGAGCCCCTATTGAGCCGATGGAGTAGTATGAGGTATCAGTATGAAGCATATGTGAGGGGCCATCCGCCTGGGCTAGTGTGTCGTCCGTGTTGAACATTCTGCTCATGCGCAAACAGGGAATTGTGTGAAAAGGGTATGGAAATAGACGTTTTGGGGTCTTGGCGGGCCACTATTGGCCCTATGGAGTCGTATGAGGTATCAATGTGAAGCATTCGTGAAGGAACATCCGACGGGGTGGTTGAGACGTGAAACTGACGTCATTCTGCGCATGCGCAGTAGAAAAAATGTATGGAAATAGACGTTTTGGGGTGGGTCCCTAATGGCCCGCTGGAGTCGAGTGAGGTATCAATGAAAGCAGTCGTGAGGGAGCATCCGCCTGGACTAGTGTGTCGTCCGTGTTCAATATTCCTCGCATGCGCAGACAGGGAATTGTGGAAAAAGGGCGTTGGAAGGAACGTTTTGGGATCGACATGGGTCACCGAGTAGAGTGCTGAGATAGGCTTAGCTAAGATTCATAGCGTCTCCCTCCCCTCACAGGCGTCACATCCAACATTCAGTATTCAACCTTCGTCCAAACAAGGATTTTCGCGGCAATGATCGAAACAACTCGACAGTTAGCACCAATTCCATACATGTGTAGCAATGAAAAAACAAACAAGAGAGACGGAATGCTAGACATTGTAGACTACCACAACCTCCTACCGCGGCATAAATAATCTGCAAATTTAAACATTTATGCACGCAAGGTTAGAAACAACCAAATAATCTCCCTATGTTTCGCATGTTAATCAGCCTACAGTTCCCCATGAAAAGATCAGATAACCAAATGTAACCGGGCTATCATGTTGAACTATACCTCGTTGGAATTAAAAAAAAGCAACAGATTTTTCGCAAATGTGGACTGAAGATGAGCAGCCATTTTGAACTATCGGGCTGGGATTTGTGCCTTCGGAGGAAGAAAAGTTCGTGTTCAGATCAAGGACCTTATGTCACTACTATTTTCAGTGATGTCTTAGGTGATTAACATACAAACCGTAATGACATTATTTGCAAAAAAAGTTGGACTGCACGTGGTCCTAATATCCTTTTATTTTTGGTGTGCAAGAAACCGCAATGTATATTCCACATACCAACAACAAACTGACTTTAGCGGTCAAGTGCCGTTATCTATTTATGACAGCAAATAATGTTTCCTATGTCCACGAACAATAACAATTCACCACGAAATCCAGATATCACCTAGAAAAGTGATATATCTACGGTAATATTCCCCATGTCCCATTCTCTAGAGTTACTTAGCTTTCATGAGGGAACAAGACACAATATACAATATACTAATACATTCTGCAGCACAAAGTAGAAAGAAGAGGTTGCATACCACATATTGAAAGATCATTATATTCCGGATGTATGTACCGGTGCTTTCGGACTTTCTTTTCAATTTTTTATTCTGTACTAGTCCTTCAAAATCCAATGCTTCAAAATCAGATGCAAAGGGATGCTGCTATGTCCGTGTTAGTTTCAGATCTTCTCACAGAAAAGAAAATCGGGTTGCCAATCTTTTCAGCTAATACATGAACGACCACCTCTTTGACAAGTCGTAGCGTATGCATTATTAGAACGAAGGTAGCACGATCTGATTTATTTGCATACCAGACCCGTCAAGTTAAACTGAGTCAAGTCCGACAGTCTCCAACAGCCAGATCTCGTCATGTTTTTCTTTCTCAATCGATTATCTCTGCTTCTTCTCATGTTGCTATTTTCATGGTCATCCAGATATCTGAAACAGACGTAATCGGACCCGTGCAGCAAATATTTGGAGAAACCAGATACCAATGGTACTTGATAATTGTTGGCTTCCTTCTCAGCCTCCACATGAACAGTAGTAATAAACGCACGGCTGAGATACTAAGGCTACGTCCAAGAATACATCGTATTCTCGGGTCTCAATGTTAGGTGTCGAATACTTTCCTGTAGAGTCATATGGCTGCTTTTTAGTCACCAGACATCGTAAATTCTTCCCACTTCTTGAATATTGCTCCAATTTATTATCTGCATATGGTAGGATCCTGCTGGTGGACTGTTCGTCCACGAGGCCCGCCCTCTGTACATCTCACTCGACAAATATATGTAGGTTTATTGTTTCGGTGGGAAATTTAAGCCGAACGACGTCGGATATTACAGGTTAGGTTTCTTAGGTTTCTTGCATTTACCAGGTTACCCCATGTTAAGGCGTTTACTTCATCAGACGTCCATGATGCTCATCCATTAAAATCAGATGAGTTGTTTGAGTTGTTTGAGTTTAATTCCGCTTAAACCGGTGCTAGGAACCGTGTGGACCCATAGTCTCCACATGAACAGCTGCAATAAAATCGTGGTTGAGATACTAAAACTACGTCCGAGAATCCACCGTATTCTCGGGTGTGAATGTTAGATTTCGACAAATACTTTCCTGTGGAGTCATATGTTTGCTTTTAAGTCACCAGACGTCGTCAATTTTTCCCACCGCTTGCATATCGCTTCAATTACTTGAATACCACAGATTAAAGTTCTTCATAGTGCTTTGGTCTACGCAAACATTATAGTCATAAGGGATTCTGAAGAAAAAATCAAGTTACGGTTATATAAGATTTTGGCTTGTGTGCGGCCCTGGGATACATGAATGAAATTGAAAGTTTCCTTCGCAAATGCCGGAGTGATATTCGCAAATACATGGTCAGAGCACTTACTGAGGGAAAAGCGTAAAGAATTTTGTTTGAACGGTATTACATAATAAAGTGAACTGTGCAGCCAAACAATTAGAATATAGCTTGACACTAGAACAATTTAAAAAGTTAACCTATTCAGAAACCAAACAAGTGGTAGTTAATCGTACTGTGAATTGGCTCCATCTCTTGCCAACACGGTGATTGATGGCATATCTAATGAATTTAAACAATTCACTGTTTCAAGATGTGAGAGCTATCGTCTTGAGCAAATAAATGACCTTCCTTCGCGATTTTCTTCGTTACAATTAGGTAGTTTGTGGACATATTTCATCACGCCACGAACAATAACAAACTCCATCTTTTTTATTATTATTTATTCATTTTATTTGTTGCTTTTATTTTTTTTATTTTTTTTTTTTATTATTTTTTTTTTCTCTATGTAATATTTAACTATATTATATAATATTTAACTAGTCTACATTTGTTTTACCTAAATTTAGCTAGTCTTCTTATTATTATTTAGTCATTTTATTTGGGGTTTTTTATTATTATTATAATTTTTTTATGTAATAGTTATCTACAGTCTACCATTGTTTGAAGTAATTTTCAACTAGTCTACATTGGTTTTATGTAATATTTAAGTCCAGCCTACAATTGTTTCATGTAACATTTGTCCATGCATCCTACAATTGTTTTATGCACATTTAACTATTTTATGTAGTATTTAATTATAGTGTGAAATTGTTTTAATGTAATATTTAAGTACACTTGTTTGAAGAATCTACTTTGTTATCATTGTCATTATTATTAGTTGTTTTAATCGTCGGTGATATTAGCCTTTGGCTAGCGTTCTTTGTATTTCAAAACTGACGTTAAATAAATATCTTATCTTATCTTAAATCTTCCCCAGCAAAGCTATATCGTCAAATGATATATATAACGTGAGGTTTGTGGACTCCGTATTCTCAACATATCGGAACAAAACAACAGAGTAAATACAGCAAAAATCAATGAAAATCACGTGTAGTTGTGAAAGGTAGGCCCAAAGTATAGTCATTCGTGTCTGGCATTTATGCCGAAATTGGGAATTTACAATGGAAGCGTGCGTTTCGAGCTATGAGATAATCAAGCCTCCCTGCCCCTTGCAATAATACTGATGGCGTTAACTTGAAGCTCTTACACATGCGCAGAAAAACGTAATAGTGAATTTTATAGTAAGAAAATAGTAAAATTTAGTTGAACGGCGTATATACACCACGCCATGTAACATGCGCTTTATCCTGCGAAACACTATGGTAGGCCATACTTCATCACATTGATCTCAACGCAATTTTGGCTTGGATGTTCTTATGTCCATATCTTGACCTAACTTTAAGATGATCTGTTATGTTCATCTGTGACAATAGTACACCAATCAACCGACTAAAAGGGCGCTACAAAATGTTATGACACCATTGCGTGTAAATAGTTAGCATCCATGGTCAACCATGGGGTAATGATAAATGTGTGGTCCGATGCCTTTGTCAATTATAACTCTTGAGGTCAGTTTCGTCAGTTTCGTTTCGTTGACAAATAAGCATGCGTTATCTAATAAACAGCTGGGTCTTCGTGATTAGATAGTTATTACACTGGGCTAACTTTAGGTCTGTTTGCATAATACTGAATACAACATATCATGGGAGAATTCAATATGACGATCAAGAGGTCAAGAAAACACTTATTCTGGGAAAATTCTTTATCTCAATCTTTATCTTTATCATTTATGAAATCCGAGCTACTTTTAGTCGTAGATCACCATATCGGGCTTCACTGCTCATCCATTATTAACATCAGATGAGTTGTTTGAGCTGATCTGTCATCACAGTTCCCGAGCTAGTATCTAATTCCGCGTAAGCCGGTGCTTGGGGCCATGTAGATACTTCGTTGTATTCACATGAACAGCTGCAGTAAACGCGCGGCTGAGATACTAAGGCTACGTCCGAGAATCCACGGTTTTCTCGGGTCTGAATGTTAGGTGCCGCGGGATGCTTTCCTGTAGAGGTATATGGTTGCTTTTTAATCGCCAGATGTCTTCAATTTTCCCTCCTCTTGCATATTGCTCCAATTTAATATTATCAGCATATTTACGTAAATCTTCGTCCAAAATATCTCAGAAAAACAAAACAAAAACAGCGTTCCTTTTCACATTTCTGTTCTGAGTTGGGTTAGTCTCATCTTCTCCAAGTAGATATTCCTCAAATTTTGATTTTACGTTTTCATTTCAGGATTATATTTTCCCTAGCAAAGCGCAACATGGATAATCAGAGACGTACAACCCAAAGAGCACATTTCGTCTCAAACTCCATGGAGCTAGTTCAGCCCAAACGTTTATATCATTTCAAGTTCATGATACAGCCAGGGTAAATTTTCTGTAAAAGTTATCCGTGAAGGCATGTTTTTGTTAACGATCGGCATTCACACTTACCAGATGTATCTTTGGTGTGTTGATTTTGAATCAGGTGTTTTCCAGGCGCTTTTTGACATTTTTAACTCTTGTAAAATTCAATTGCATTCAATCAGTTTCCCACGTACCAGAATTAGTTGATAATAGTGCATTATAGTACGTTACTCACTAATGAATTAACTCTATATAAATCGTTGGTTCGAATTCGCATCAGCTATTGCCGATTCGTCAGTAGTATAGAAAAGACGGATAGACTCTCATTAACCTCTTTTCATTTAAACTTGAGGAGTTGGCGCTGGAGATTAGAAAGTGACCTCTGCCAGAGTTTGGCCGCCATCTTGAATTTGGTAAAAAACTTTACAAGTTGGCAGCGGCTTATTCTCTTGAACTCTGATACAAGATCACGTGACCTTTGTATTCCTCCGCGGTGATACGGTTTGGTGGTGATATGCGGTCTGAGGTATCAATGTGAAGCATTTGTGAAGGCGCATCTGATGGGCTGGGTGTTTGAAATATCGTCATTCTGCGCATGCCCGGTAGACAAAGGTTATGGAAATATACGTTTTGAGATCTAGGGGAGTCCCTAATGGGCCGATGGAGTAGTATGAGGTATCAATGTGAAGCATTCCTGAAGAAGCATCCGACGGGGTGGGCATGGGGTTGGAATATCGTCATTCTGCGAATGCGCAGTAGACAAAGTGTATGGAAATATACGTTTGGGATCTAGGGGAGCCCCTAATGAGCCGATGGAGTAGTATGAGGTATCAGTATGAAGCATATGTGAGGGGCCATCCGCCTGGGCTAGTGTGTCGTCCGTGTTGAACATTCTGCTCACGCGCAAACAAGGAATTGTGTGAAAAGGGTATGGAAATAGACGTTTTGGGGTCTTGGCGGGCCACTATTGGCCCTATGGAGTCGTATGAGGTATCAATGTGAAGCATTCGTGAAGGAACATCCGACGGGGTGGTTGAGACGTGAAACTGACGTCATTCTGCGCATGCGCAGTAGAAAAAATGTATGGAAATAGACGTTTTGGGGTGGGTCCCTAATGGTCCGCTGGAGTCGAGTGAGGTATCAATGAAAGCAGTCGTGAGGGAGCATCCGCCTGGACTAGTGTGTCGTCCGTGTTCAATATTCCTCGCATGCGCAGACAGGGAATTGTGGAAAAAGGGCGTTGGAAGGAACGTTTTGGGATCGACATGGGTCACCGAGTAGAGTGCTGAGATAGGCTTAGCTAAGATTCATAGCGTCTCCCTCCCCTCACCGCTATGCCGACGACAAATACATTTCCCTGGTGGTAACTCGAACATCTCCATGGCGCACTTAATATTACCTTTGCGTCCTATTGGACCTTCATTAACTTGAGAAAATGGGCCGCCATGAATAAAAATACAGAAATGGCAGACTAGCTGGCCCTTCGTTGGTCATATATTAATTACAGACGTTAAAATTATCCTATCAAAATCACCTGAAACCGAGGGTCAAGAAAATGGGCATTACCGTCATTATTGACCCCGTGTATACAGGGGATGATGATCACAACATCGATTATGGTATTTTTATTCATGGCGGCCCCTTTTGCTCAAGTTAATGAAGGTCCAATAGCGCGCAAAGATAATAATAAGTGCGCCATGGAGATGTTCGAGTTACCACCACGGAAATGTATTTGTCGTCGGCATATCGGTGAGGGAAGGGAGACGCTATGAATCTTAGCTAAGATAGGCTACGTCGTAAAACACACCTCCGTACAACACACTCAGCAGGGGGCCGATGGAGTAGTATGAGTCGACAACACATATCACGAATCGTTAGATTCTTGGTATGTGCTTTAGAGTAGGTTTACCAGAAGACTATTCTGTGAAGTCATATGACGCAGTCAGTATGTCGGCACCTCTTCCCACTTCCCTTATATGTGTTGTAATTTTGACCTGTATATGGCGAGATTCTGCTGGTGGACGTTTCGTTCCCGAGGCCCGCCCCCTGTACAGACCTTTTGGTCTTTGATATATGTTGGCATTTGTGGGATGTTGATGCTGGGTCGATATCGGGCCTTACAGACTAGTCTTTTGTGTTAATTGCCATCATTTACATCTGACGACGATACAGCTCACCAATCTCCAATGTACGAGTTGTCACAGCGAAACAGCTCATTAATTACCAGTATACGAGTTGTCAGAGCATTTCCATCATAGCTCTCTAGATTTTTATCTAATACCGCTTATGCCGGTGCTAGGGGCCGTGTGGTCATATCATCCATGTTGCCACATGAACAGGTACGATAAAAGCGTACATGAGATACAACACATATCACGAATCGTTAGATTCTTGGTATGTGCTTTAAAGTGGGTTTACCAGAAGACTATTCTGTGAAGTCATATGACGCAGTCAGTATGTCGGCACCTCTTCCCACTTCCCTTATATGTGTTGTAATTTTTACCTGTAATTTTTACCTGTATATGGCGAGATTCTGCTGGTGGACGTTTCGTCCCCGAGGCCCGCCCCCTGTACAGACCTTTTGGTCTTTGATATATGTTAGCATTTGTGGGAAGTTGATGCTGGGTCGACATTGGGCCTCACAGACTAGTGTTTTGTGTTAATTGCCGTCATTTACATCTGACGACGATACAGCTCACCAATCTCCAATGTACGATTTGTCGCAGCGAAACAGCTCATCAATTACCAGTATACGAGTTGTCAGAGCATTCCCATCATAGCTCTCTAGATTTGTATCTAATACCGCTTATGCCGGTGCTAGGGGACGTGTGGTCATATCATTCATGTTGCCACATGAACAGGTACAATAAAAGCGTACCTGAGATACAACACATATCACGAATCGTTAGATTCTTGGTATGTGCTTTAGAATAGGTTTACCAGAAGGCTATTCTGTGAAGTCATGTGACGCAGTCAGTATGTCGGCACCTCTTCCCACTTCCCTTATATGTGTTGTAATTTTTACCTGTATATGGCGAGATTCTGCTGGTGGACGTTTCGTCCCCGAGGCCCGCCCCCTGTACAGACCTTTTGGTCTTTGATATATGTTAGCATTTGTGGGAAGTTGATGCTGGGTCGACATCGGGCCTTACAGACTAGTCTTTTGTGTTAATTGCCGTCATTTACATCTGACGACGATACAGCTCACCAATCTGCAATGTACGAGTTGTCACAGCGAAACAGCTCATCAATTACCAGTATACGAGCTGTCAGAGCATTTCCATCATAGCTCTCTAGATTTGTATCTAATACCGCTTATGCCGGTGCTAGGGCCGTGTGGTCATATCATCCATGTTGCCACATGAACAGGTACAATAAAAGCGTACCTGAGATACAACACATATCACGAATCGTTAGATTCTTGGTATGTGCTTTAGAATAGGTTAACCAGAAGACTATTCTGTGAAGTCATGTGACGCAGTCAGTATGTCTGCACCTCTTCCCACTTCCCTTATATGTGTTGTAATTTTTTCCTGTATATGGCGAGATTCTGCTGGTGGACGTTTCGTCCCCGAGGCCCGCCCCCTGTACAGACCTTTTTGGTCTTTGATATATGTTGGCATTTGTGGGAAGTTGATGCTGGGTCGACATCGGGCCTTACAGACTAGTCTTTTGTGTTAATTGCCATCATTTACATCTGACGACGATACAGCTCACCAATCTCCAATGTACGAGTTGTCACAGCGAAACAGCTCACCAATTACCAGTGTAGGAGTTGTCAGAGCATTTCCATTATAGCTCTCCAGATTTGTATCTAATACCGCTTATGCCGGTGCTAGGGACCGTGTGGTCATATTATCCATGTTGCCACATGAACAGGTACAATAAAAGCGTACCTGAGATACAACACATATCACGAATCGTTAGATTCTTGGTATGTGCTTTAGAGTAAGTTTACCAGAAGACTATTCGGTGAAGTCAGTCAGTCCCACTTCCCTTGTATGTGTTGTAACTCGTGGTCTGATGGGGTCGAGTGAGGTATCGTTGTGAAGCAGTCGTGAAGGAACATCCGACAGGGTGGATGTGACGTAAAGCTGACGTCATTCTACGCATGCGCAGTAGACCAAGGATATGGAAATAGACGTTTTCGGGTCTAGACGCATCCTAAAAAACCGCACGTCGACGCGGCATCCAATTTCATTTCGTCAAATGGCAAGGCTGGCCCAGTTCGTTCAATTCGTGGGTCGCGGCCAACCAGATGAAACGATTATAAAACCAGACACCACCGCCATCATCGTTCATTCCACGTTCGACCATGAACACAGTGCAATCGTCTCTGATCACAGCGTCGCCCAAAACGCGCAAAGTACAAGTGGGCTTTGTAGTGATATTACTAACCCTGCTGAATGTGTTGTACGGAGGTGTGTTTTACTACGTAGCCTTTCTCAGCACTCCACTCATCCCACCAAAGACACAACCACCAGCCGCCAGTCAAACCAGTCTACAGATAGCACCAGTCAATCCCGTGACCGAAACGAGCCCCGTGACCGAAACGAGCCCAGTCATCTCCATCACATCACGTGTACAGTCAACACCTACACCGAGTATAGAGTCAACACCTACACCAAGTGCACCCACTACATCCACCGAATTTCATCACTCACAGTGAACGCCCATCGACAACGGTACCAAAGCTCGACGCACCGACGGCCGCAGTTCACTCGTACCAAATTTACAAGAGTGCGTTACCACGACAGCGGACACACCTCCAACCATGGACGCTCGGTGGCATCACCCCTTCACCTGCGTCATCGCAGGACCGACGTGTTCCGGCGAAACGCACTTCGTCAGGAATCTCCTCGAACACGCCGACAGCATGATTACTCCATCCATTGCCCGAGTCGTGTAGTGTTAGGGAGAATGGCAGGCTGCGTGTGCAGCAATGCCACACATCACGTTCGTGGGAGGGCTACCCAACCTGGCCGATTTGGAACGGGACACCTTGGTGGTTCTGGATGATCTCATGGCGGAGACGGATGCGCGGTTCACCCAACTCTTTACCAAAGGCAGCCATCATCGACGTCTCAGCATCATCTACATTGTCCAGAATCTGTTCAGTAAAAACAAAGAACACCGGAACATCAGCTTAAATGCCCACTACCTGGTGGTCTTCAAAAACCCGATAGATAGCACTCAAGTGCTGCACCTCGCGGGACAGATGTACCCTGGACGCACTGCGTTTGCGTTGGAAGCCTTTAAAGATGCGACAACCCCTCAGCATGGGTATATGCTCATCTTTCCCGGAGAGACCCACCACGTGTACATGCAAAAATAATGTAAACACACCCACAGTGGTCTCCCCAGCTGGGGTGTGTGTTTGATGTTGGGGATAATAAAATAATTAATACAAAATCATGGTTGATTTTTGTCTCTGTTCAATATTCACGAGGTAGGTAGATAAAAAGGGCAGGGTTGTGAGTTCCAGCATAAGTTGTACATGATGTCTGCTCGAGTACCGAAGCATGCTCCGACGCTCCGTGTATTGAAGACGGCCCCACCGGAGTTGGTTCGAACCATTGTACGTGGCGCAGATCCTGATCTCATGTGCTGTCTGTGTGAGATTGGACTCAATATTTTAAAAGGCAACGTACCACTGACTCCGGCTCAGAAGGCGAAGTTGGCCAAGCATAAGACAGGGGCCGATTTCATGAAATCTCACTTGACTTGACTTTTTCAAGGGCGATTTTTGCACTTGACCAAGTGCACTTCAAAAAAATCTCAAGTTGTGTTTCACCAAACGTTTTTGGCCGCACTTGGTCAAGTGATGTTTGAAGTGACCTTTTTGGAACTCTTTTGTGCGATTTGGTAATAAATAGTACCCCCGCAGAATCAAGTGCATGCTCAAAATACTTGATGCGCCGGAGCCGATCGGTAGAATTTCAGGTGTCAAATAAATATGTCTGTGCCATGTTTGGACTTATGAGATGAAGAACAATGCCCCTACGTGTATTATGATGCATGGGCACATGAAAAAAACTTATTTTTCGACACCATCTCCCGTCGTATTGGTCATTTCAAGTAGGTTTTTATTTCAAGTGCGACTTTCAAGGGAGGTCCGACCACACTTGAACTCAAGTGCGATTTCGGGTTCAAGTGAACTTTCATGAAAAGCAAAAACTCAAGTCAAGGGAGGTTTTCAAGTGCACTTCAACTTTCAAGTGCGAAAATTGCCTCAAGTGAGGTTTCATGAAATCGGCCCCAGGTCTGCGAACCTTAGTCCAGAAGCGAGTCTCTCAAACACAAAAGAAAAAGGTGTTATAGAAAGGTGGCTTTCTCGGGGCCATTTTAGCACCGTTGGCTGCTTCCGTGTTGGGTCCAGTATTGGGTGGAATGTTCGGCCGACAATGAACCACACGAAAAAAATGGCCCTCGTCGAACCTCGGCTCCTTCAAAACCTCCAATCACCGTACCTCGTACCCTCTACGTTGAAGACGATAAACACACTCGATGAAGAGATGCGTCAGATCTTACAACGACCGGGGTTAAGCGACAGAAGTACAACCGTTACAATGAAACGCTTCATACGACTCCATAGGACCCATATTGGCCCACCAAGACCCCAAAACGTCTATTTCCATACCCTTTTCCCACAATTCCCTGTTTGCGCATGCGCAGAATGTTCAACACGGACGACACACTAGCCCAGGCGGATGCCCCCCTCACATATGCTTCACATTGATATCTCATACGACTCCATCGGCCCATTAGGGGCTCCCCTAGATCCCAAAACGTCTATTTCCATACCCTTTGTCTACTGCGCATGCACAGAATGACGTTATTCCAACCGCACATCTATCCCGTCGCATGCTCCTACACGAATGTTTCACATTGATACCTCGTACGACTCCATAGGACCATACTTTTGTATACTACTTTCGTCTGCCCTGAGTACTTTTTTAACCTTTGAGTCTGACCGACTATATGCTTGCCATATTTACTGGAAAGATATTCAACGTCCCGATGGACGATGCCGTCACAATGACGTTAAATTCAAGGTCGTTGCATACATGCAATCAGTTTCCCACGAACCAGAATTATTTGATAATAGTTGATAATAGTCTACGATATCTATTTGATAATTAGTTGATAATAGTCTTAGTTCAAATAGTTCCGGTATTCAAGAGCACTGATCCCCGATATATTAATGTCAGAAGCCATAAAGAATTCATTAGCTTTACTAAATGCAAGGGATATCATTCATGGGGTGTTTCTTTGTTTAAAGAGTTTAATATATCAACGGCATATATGTATTACGGTGCGTCTTATAGAGTTGAACACACCGGTTCTCGTCAGATCACCGAAGTTGAGCAACGGTAATTTCTGTCAATACTTGGATGGGTGACGGGGTGCTGTACTGGCTGGGCTGATCAGTGTGCAGGGTAATAGGAACTGTGAGCATTCTAGTGTTCTGGCGCATGTAGGCACCGTCGTGGTATAACTGAAACAAGGTTGATAACGACGTTAAACCCTACTTACTCATTCACTCACTCACTCCAATGGGTACTAATTGTGCTCCTCTGTTCGCTGACCTATATCTGTTCTCTTATGAATACGACTATAAGCAGACGCTTTCAAAATCAAAAATCGTGTTTGAGATACAACTTTACAACGTATATCATATATCATATTTGATATTTCTGGAACATCATGATGTCTTGCTGGCATCATTGAAAGCTGTTGTCCGATTCTGTCTTGCGGGAAATTAGCCTAGTTTTATGTATACTATGATTTTGCATATCCCTCAAATTTATCATTTTAACTTGGTACTAATGTTATTATAAGAATTAGGTCTTTGGATTATGGACGCGGAAATTATTTAACGGGCGACGGCTGTAGATTGAATGATGAACTAGGCGCTTGTATTTGTAGATTATCATACTGGGGTTATTTTGAGCAAAGGATTAAGGATCAATTCAAAATGGCGACCATGTGGTGTACTAAAAGTTCTGCCTTTCCGCGAGGGAAAATGGGCAAAACTATTTTATTTAATTTTCTGGAAGAGCTTTGTTCATTATTTTACTACGGCACCAACTTACGATGCAATTATGGGATAAAGCGCATTTGCGTGCATGTTCGTGTCAAAATTAAAAATTTAGCCAGTGCTGTGATTGGAGATCAAGGTCAGTACCAGTCAGGGGGTCCTTTTATATGATAGTGTCTACCATAGAGCTAGCATAGGGCGCCGCTGTCACCTCAGGGAATGCAACTATTTCTGTATTTCTGTAATTCACTATTTTGAATGCACACCCGGCACAAACAGGCCAGAAAATCAGACCAATAATAACATCCAACGTGAAGATGTCACATGTGAGATCATTTGATCAGACATTTGATAAAATAGGATTCAAATTGTTGATTTTTTCATGTTTCAGTTCAATGCAATTGGATGAATATCGATGGTGATAAATAAAACATTCGTGTCTGATCCTCCAGAGCATCGTTTGCAAAACAGAATCACCATGCCAAATTCGAATCCCCAGATGGATAATTTTCAAGAATATACGGTTTTATTAATAGAACTGAAAATAGTCAAATAATGGAATTAGAGCGATAAACCAATTTGAGGCTTTCAATAACATTTTAGCGCCTAACTTCCGCCAAAAGACTCTCATCCGAAGAAAAGATAGCTCCGATACTAATGAAATGTTCAATGGAGTTCTTATTCGTATGTTATTCTCGTATTTACATCATCATCATTTAGCTACCTATCTGTTTCCGGTGAGTGGCTTGGATTAGCATATAAATAATGTGTGTTAGGCATAATGAATTTCTTGAAGACAGCGTATTCGCACACGGCTCTTTTGTTATTCCTCCAGAAATTAACTAGCAGTGCAGTGTATGTCATATTCACCGATTGAATCTATCTAATAAGTGGGGTTGCTCATGTTATTTGGTTCAATTTAAGAAAAGATGCCTTCATTCAGTGCAATTGCTGAATCTTGTTTAGGGACATTGTAACAGCATAAAGGGTTTAATAGCTGATTATTGCCAGGTGACGGGTTTACAGCCGTAATTGGGTGTTCTGTTGATTTCCTTGGTAGGCTTTGTAATGACTTCCTGCGTACGTCATTGATCGAGCGATTCTCTGGATGTGTTGCGCCCTTAAACACGTTCTGTTACCAAGATCGGTGGAGACTCGTGAAATTCAGCTGAGCGGCTGCTGTGGAAGTTTTTTTTTGAAAACCTTGCCGAAGGAAATTTACAATGGAAAGATGAGCAGAACACAATGGCGCATACAACTGAAAACCTTCGGTTCTGCGACTTAATTTGTGAGAGGTTGTTCTAGAGTATATTGATTCAGGTGAGGGCTGCAGGATAATTTTCTTTAAATGTCAGGGTAAAAATTACGAGAAGAACTCTTCTGTCACAATATTCCTGTAATTATTTGCAGAAAACAGAAGACCTTTAGCGGCTTGCATGTTCCTGTAACAGATGCTCGCTATAAAGTATTATTTGAAGTTTGGCGAGACCTTTAAGGTTAGGCTACATGCAATTGAAGTTGCTGCAAGGCTTCACGGTGGTAAAGTAGAATATTCCTTTCATGATGTTTTTGGTAGTTGCTAGCATGGATGTTGTCTTAACCTTATCTGACCTGGGCGAATTGGGGTGTACCTCAGCCTGGGGGAGAGGTCGGACGCACAAAAACTGTGCGCTTTGAAATAAAATAGCTTTTTTCCACTTTTCCTTGCAGAAAAGAAGGAATTATGGAGAAAAATGACGAAAACATCACTTCTCAGGTACCACACAATGTCGCCATTTTGAATTTACCCATGATCCTCTGCTTGGGGGGTGTTAAGCGAATCAGTTCAGAATGACGCCAATATGATTAAATTACAAAGTCTCGGAGTGTCGCTCTCAAGTTTTTGTCTTTCAGGAGATATGAGCACAACAACAACGGGGGGGGGGGGGGCAGAGAGTGTAGGGTTAAAACATATAATTGTAGAATATCAAGAAAGAAAGGTGCACAATAGTATTGCCGCTAGCAATAAAGAACCTGGTCAGGCAGATATGTGATTGATTTTGCACTTTGTGATAAATGCATGACATTTGGCAGGATGATAGATAAACACATATAATTCATTTTTGGAGGGGGAGTCCGGTTTGAAAATCCGTATTTGGCCGCTATCTTGGATATCAAAATGACCGCCATCAAAAACCACGAAGTCGCATTTCTGCACTTCTGAGACACATAGGAGGCCAAAAACAAACGATTAAACTCACATTTGCGTACTCAAGGAAGTTGATCAACACAGTTTTGTTGCATCAGAAGCGATGGATTTCGAGATGGCGACCTTTTTCTTTTCAAAATGGCTGCCGAGAATGGCTTATTTTCATTGTTAGTGACTTACGTGAACAGATACACAAACTTCTACTTCTGAGTGGCCTAAAATGGTTTTTGATGTCTTTGGACGCTGGTTACTTGTGGACACGTGACACGTATGGCTAAGTATCCACATGAACAGCTGCAATGAATGCGTGGTTGAGAATCCTCCGTATTCTGAAGTCTGAAACTGAGGTGCCAAGAGAAATTTTTCTGTAGACTGATATGATTTTGATTTTTCAGTCGTCAAACGTCAACTTTACCCACATTTTACATATCTCTCCAACTCATCCACATAGCCGATATCTGGAATATCACATATTGTGTATTTACCGAATACTCTACATTTGATTGACCTGACAAGTGGCATCGTGTTTTCAAATCGGTGATGTTTGCAATATATGAAGTTAGTAACGCTGGAGGCTAATTTTCGTGACAGACGCAGAGAGCTGCGCACAATTCGAATAAACTAAGCTTTTTGCATGTATAGATTCCACAATATGGATCTTCTGTTCGAAATAGAATATGATAATTTCTGAGGAGTCGAAATGGCTGCCATTTAATCTTCGTGTTAGTTTTCCATCCTCACTCAATTGGAGAAGCCTCTCTCGAACAACGAAGAAAAAGCTAACCCTTAGATGCGGCTGGTCTGTAAAGCGGATATCTCACCATGAACCCCTTCTTCGTAAGAATTCACTCCAGACTCTCATACTTTTACTGGAGGATTTTTCTACAAACACCCAGTCTCATTCAAACCATCGCAAAGAAACTTCAAGCTTGTTGACGAGTTGTTGACAAACCTAGCATCTAGTCCGTCACTCAATATCCATCCCTTGTCAATAATAAAATTTCTGCGCTCATAATTCATATAACAGCATTAATAGCACCAAATTAAAAACAATCATACAATTCAAGCGCGAAGAGAAAATGCATTCTTCAGCGAGGTCATTGGGGCTTGGGCCCCGAAAGCAGCTTGGCCTTTTTGAGTCCGCTTGTTTTGAGTGGTGATGTCATATATGGACTTTCTCTGGATATGTTTCTTTGGAACATTTGAGATTGATTCTGACAAAGGTTCCTATTTCATGAATTATTTTGGCAACATAAGCGTTTTTGGTCTTCTTGCTGTCCAGCGAATCCTTATTGTATCCAGGAAAGGGTTTGCAATATTTCTCGAAGAGTCCAAAAAGCAAATCACTTTAATATGGATCATTACTTGAAATCCCCTTTCCATCTACTCCGTATGCTTATGGCTGATCCTGGATGTACATGTATGCTCGCCAATTATCGTTATGATGCAGGAGTGTATAAGTGTTCAGGAGCTGCCTGGTTCAACACGGATTTCCAACCAGGAGCAGGTTGTCAGGACAAAGCTTTGGAAATTAGAGTTGTGGCTTTGACAAATGTGTGTGCTCCAGAATCAGCAAGTGATAAATAGTTCAGAAAATATGTTTGGGGAAGTTGCAAGTATTTGTCTCGATTTGGAATTTCTGCAGTAGTGATTTTTTTTAAGAATATACCGGCATTGATGTCTGGTTTCAACACATATATTTCCACCAACAATGAAGAAATAAGGACTACGAGAACACACTGTAAGGGTCCTTGCCACTTTTGTTCAGGGCATACAAAGCAATTCGAATTTCGCCGATTTGATCAAAACATATATACATGTAATGAGTCTCGGCCTGCGCATTCAGTGAGGGTCCACATTTTACAATTCGTTAGTCCACTAAAGATGCTAAGAGACAGAGGCATCAAGATTACTGGAAAAAAATGAGCCTTATCCAACCTATCATCAGCAAAGTCATTTCACTACATTTGGCATGGTCGGTCGATAAATTGTATGAGCCTTCTTGACCAGCGCCAAACTACCCAGCGCAAAAGGGCTACAGGACTGGAAACTAGCTTTATGATTTGAGGATGACAAAATGCTCATTAACAAGCCATTCAAATATGTAGTCATGCCTGTATTTGGTATATTCGTGTGTAATATGCATAGATTCAGTTTGTCATGCACGAATCAGCCATACAGGTGATACAAACACCAAAACTAGTCGTTCAACCAGCAGTTTTGTATACCAGTACTGGAACTTTGGATTTCAATCACACTTTTGGCGACTCGGCTGGCAGGATAGGCAATCCGAGAACCTCATTCCCATTCAATGCTTCAAACTGTGACACTTTGTCCACAACATTATGAACAACCATCTCTACCATCCAACTAAGTTCGATCGTTAGAAAAACTGTGGTCAACAAATATAAAATGGATTACTCATATGAGCTTATTCAATTTCCGGAGTACCTGATAAATATGAATCTGGTAATGGAACTCAGCATAACATTCCTTCAACGATGAAGTCATGGTGGTACAGTCAACTGGCATTTATGGCAAAACCAGTTCATCACGTCGACAAAAAATATGCCTAATCTATCACGGATCGCGAATAATTGCTAACCCTAAGAACTTCGAGGTTAATCTCGGCAACATAACCTGGTCAATTTGATATATGTGATATGGTATTCCTATTGTAACTACAGTGATGACGTCATGATGTTTCAAAAGAAACAAATGAATATATTTGATGAAAATTTATTATTTACTAATGTCGGGGAACTTTATACCATGAACTTTCCAAAATATCTGCAGCTGAAACTCTCTGACTGGTGACATATCCTGGACATGCTTGCATAATACTATAGGTTTGCAAAATATCACAGAAAAGCTTAATCATGGGACATGACGGGATCTCAAAAACTCCATCATGGTAATCTGTTCTTGAAAGGCAATGTTAAAGAATAAGGCTTGACCCAGACGTATTGTGTGGTAAGTTTCAGCCGTTTAGCTCCAGGTGTGGGGAGAATATTTTGAGGACATCGCCTACCAAGATCAGACAGCGCTGGACCCATTATCGCCAAGACAGAATTAATTGATATTGATCATGCCACTTCCACTGGCTGTATCTTTAAGAAGACTGAAGGGCTTATCAGATTTAGTTCTTTGTTAGTATCTAGTATCCATGTGTATGATAATGGTGGTCGTCCCCGGTTGAACATTGTTTCACACAGTAGAAATCCCTTAACAAATTTTCCTCAGCTAATGCAATGTGTAAACCAGCCTTGGGGCCTTATCATCATATTGGGGTCATTTTGAGCATGTTTGCATAATTCCTGAGCAGAAAATCATGGGTAAATTCAAGATGGCGGTCACGTGGGTACAGGAAAAGTGATGTTTTCGTCATATTTCTTCAAAATTTGTTTTTCCGCGATGAAAAGTGGGCAAAAACTATTTTATTTCATGTCACATTAATATTGACCTATTTATCAGGCAGTTTTGGCAAAGAAATTGCATAAATAAAAAATTCGACAAATCTGACCGAAAAATCAAACAAAAAATGTCGTTTTTGAAAATGACGTCACTGTGACATCATCAAAGCGGCCATCTTTGATTTTTTACATTTTCTGGTAGAGCTTGACCAAAAGGGGGGGGGGGGGAAGGGCCATTTCGCCTCCCCCTCCCCCAGGCCTGGATAGATCCAAAGAAGCCCAGGCCAGATAGGGTTAAAGCACTGACACAAATATTGCCCACGCTTGTTTTATAATACGCGTATTATATGGTAACACGCAGACCGTCGAGGTGGTAATATCCGCGCAACTTGGCATGCTTGGCTCGGTATATGCTGACGGAAAGACTTGGACATTGTAGCAAATGCAATGATAACGTTTGTAAATTTCATTTGCTCAGGTTCATTTTTTAACGTTTATTGCAGAATTTACAATGTGTGTTTTTTATAGATATTTCATCGCTGGAAAGCCTCTAAAAATCTAAAATATCAAATTTTTCCGTGTGAGCGGGGAAGGGGGATGTGGGTTCAGGTCCCCGAATCCCAGCATTAATCGCGCGTCCATGGACCGTACAAATTGCACTTTTTACTCTGCAGCGAACCCATCTCCTCTATAAATCCTGGCCACGGGACTGATATGTGATGTTTCAGATAGGGATAAAATGATGACCTTACAAAATTGCCGTTGTGACCGTAGTGCACGAAATCGGCTGTGTGTGTTGTTCCGCGTTGTCTGAGACTAATTGGACACTTCCTACAGTCGTTTACCGCCAGGAATCGAACCGAACCTAGGTGAACAAAAAGAAATATTCATTGTGGAAAAGTAGTTCCCATTACATTTTGGTGCCGTGACCAGGATTCTTGCTGATTATGAGGCTGTAATCATTCACCTGAACGATAAATGGACCTAACTGCCAATCTTTCCCGAGAAACGTGTAACACGTAGCCTGTACCATGGAAGTTGAAACCCAATCAGTTCATCAGTTGCGCTCTAGGAAGCCTTCATTGAAATTGTGGCTGGTCTGTAGGACAACTGCGACTGTTGACGGACGGACATGACTGATGCGTATGAGCTGTGGGTTTGGTTGTTAAATTGGATGTTTCCTGTCTTTTTACAGAATTATTTTATTTCCGTTTTGTAGTAACGCCGGTGAATTTGATGGAGCGGAGGCATCTTTTCCTCCAATCTAGTATCTTCACATAGGATAACCTCAATCGTCATCTTCCATTTTTTTTTACACTACACTTCACCAGGCAGCGAAAGACGCCTATATCACTAAGAAACTCCGGCTTCACATGTGAGCAATGCATCCTTCTCGATGGAATGATATGCTCTTCAAAAGCACTGTACACAAACGTCCGTTCAATAACCAGTCAAGGTATATTATAGCCGGATGGAAGGTCAACACAACTATGTTGACTAAAAGTTTCCCCGAAAAATTGTAAGATGTGAATGCAACATCAATATAGGTCATTATAGTATGGCTTGCATTACTAGCCTTTATTTTGAATTGGAGGGTATGATCCTAATTATTGCTTCGTGTTGCTGTTAACCTTAGTCATTCATTTCAGATGTTTTTGTGGTCGCGTATATAATACACCCGAACTTGAGACTAAACGACACTGACCAGTTTATCATTGCCAGTTTCCGAGTAGCTGGTATGAAATATCTTAGAATTGTACGATTTCCATCCAAATCAAATTACTGGAATACTGTTCTTTATGCTCTGGATGAATTCGACTCTCGCTGCAACACTCTCCCCCTTTTACCATTTAATGCTAAGATAAAATGGAATTGTTTCTTCATCAAATTAGTCATATAAAGTTTAAGTTGTGATCCTATTTCATTATGAGTCTTTAGTGTTCCACTCAAAGCCCTTTACAAAAATAAAACGATATTGGATAATGCATGGCAAATGAATGACTGGTGTATAGGGTGTATGGAAGCTGTATTGACCCTGTGTGGAAGATGCTATTGTCAAATGTCTGGTAAGTGTATGGAAAAATCATAAGATTTTCAGGACTGTGGCAAATGGATGAGAAATGTGTGGAGAATGAATGGGATTCTCAAAACGTAAAGTACAATGTATGGAAAATGAATGTTGTGTACCGAAAGTCTGGTTCTCACCCTTACTGTTTTGAGGAATCGTTGCAGTGCTCCTGATGTCGCTTAAAAGTGTGCAATTATAGTCCAACGAGGTGTGTCTCTGAGGTGTCCTTTTGCTTAGGTACTTTTGATTTAGTTTTGAGGTACTCCTGAGGTGTGCCTATAAAATAACTAGTGTAAACAGAAATAACTCCTGGCTAATTGAGGCAAGATATTGGTTAACTCTATATAGCTGTATGAGGGCCTATGCAGACATTTTCCCACAAAATGCCATAATATGTACGATATATTCACCATACAACGTTAGCCATTGATGTCTTTTCAAAAGTACATCTATAGTACCATAACGCAAACGAGAAAGTGCGCCAGAATCTGTTGCTGCAAGTGAAATATATACATCGTATAGGCCTACAGATTGTTGGGTTGTTAAACCGCATAACGGATCACACAGATCGAAATTGTGGAATATCTGTCTGCCTTTAAATCATACTTAATATCATCACCACCATAACACGAGGAACGCGTGGTGAAACATCTTACCAGAATACATTCAGTAAACTTACACAGTCTTGAAATATGACCATTTTGTTACCCCCAGTATTGAAATCACTAAATCAAAAATGTGCCATTTCTCACCAATCGAAATAGGTAGATACCTGAGGTGCTTCAGAGGTGTGTCTGCATGTTTAACAAAGTCCACGAGGTGCTCCTGGGGTGTTTCTGAGAATTTGGGAAATCCCACGATGTAACGTTGAGGTGTAATATTTACATGCAGATATGAGATGATTCTAAGGTGTGCACCTCAGAGACACCTTACAATGATCACACTTGCGGTACCACACAACAAAGCGATAAGGGCAATCTACAATTTTCGGAGAGAAATGAAGGGAAACAGCCTGAAAACAAGTTCAGCAAAGTGTGCTGCCACTGCGTACCATCGCAACAAGTCACATTATGTTACAATAAACAATCATCTATAGAATATAGACAGAAAATTAAACGCATTCATAAGACTTTTAGTAAAGTCTCCCTTCAAATGTAATATACCGGCAATAACTACTTTAGCCGGAGCACGCAGTATGGATCGATTCCGGAAAATTTTACAGTGAACAATCACGCGGTAAATTTCCAAAATAACAGCAACAACATAATTTAAACAACGATGGCGTTGTTACAATTTAGCGGATATGATTATTCAGATCAATGAGACATCAGTAGAACAAAGAATAATCGAAGGCGGACAATACTGGTACGTATTCTGATTTCCTGTTGTATTTCCGCTCGCTATTTATTTGAAACAACAACAACAACCGCCGCTCCATCCCATTACGCCACGCAAGATAATAGTTCATAAAGATAAAAACCATAGCTTATATTTATCTATTGATATTCTGCAATTAGAATTACCTTAAGAATTCATCCGTTAACTTATTTCAACACAGATTTCGTACGGAATATCTTGTGCCCAACTAAAAATAGAACTGACAAATAATAATAAACTCCGACCACCGCCCATCCGTCCCCCTTTTCTGGCGAACAGATAATGATAAACGAACCATTAAGCTTAATGAGCCTAAATCGCCCCTCAACTATTGAAATATTCTCATTGCGATAAAAATGGCGACCTAACAAAATTGCCGGTGTGACCGAAGTGCACGAAATCGGCTGTGTTTCTTGTGTAGCAGCATAACGGGTTTAATAGCTGAATATTGACGGGTGATGTGTTTACAGCCGTAACTACGTGTTAACTTGATTTCTTTGGTGGGTTTTGTAATGACTTCCTGCGTGCGTTGCGCCATCACTCACGTTTTGTTAATAAGATCTTTATAGACTCGTAAATTTGAACTGAGCGGCTGTTCTCCAAGATCGTTTTGAATACCTTGCCGAAGGGTGAATTACAATGGGAAGATGATCAACACACAATGGACGCATACAATTGGAAAACTAGGGTTCTGCGACTTAATTTGTGACAGGTTGTTCTACAGAAAATTGATCCAGTGGACAGGAGCAGGTTAATTCTATTATACTCTCAGGGCAAAAATTACGGGAAGAACTCTTTCATCTCAATATTCCAGTAATTATTTGCAGAGCACGGAAGACCTTTAGTGGCTTGGATGTGTCGGTAATAGATGCTCCATATAGAACATCTTTCGAAGTCTGTCGAGACCGGTAAGGTTAGACTGGTTGGGGGGGGGAGGGGGGGTAGCAGACTCACACAAATGGCATAATAAATTAGCAAATAATAATCTGATGTGAAATAAAATAGCTTTTGTCAACTTTTCCTCATAAAACAGCAGGAACTGTGAAGAAAAATGACGAAAACATCAATTTTCTGATATTCCTTAGGGTCGCCATTTTGAATTTACCCAAGATCCTCTGCTTGGACGTTCTACTAATAGGTTCAAAATTACCCCAATATGATAAATTACAAAGTAATTCAGACCCGTCATTCCCTGTGGAGCATAAGAAGTGTTTTAGTTGTTAAAATTAACCACAGCATTGGTTATTGCATAACCCGTGTCAGTTATTGCGGCGTAGACTAATCAAATAGTTTATCGAAAATTGCCAGAATTGAATGATCGATGGCAGCCATAGTAAATTATGTTTCGGATTTTTAGGTGTCCTGGAGTGCCCCTCTCCCCCGTTCATACAAGTGCAGTGTTTCCCCGCTCGTCAGTTGACTGTCCAACCAGTCGGAAAACTAAATTTTGTTCATCAACACCTACGTAATACTATACACGGTCAGGGCGATCGATCAAATTTATGTTATTTACACCAAACAGTACCGTTTCCTCCAGAAATGAGCATATATTATCACCCAAATCTCAGTATTGTTAATCGCTGTTTCACTTTGATACATTAAGCCATTTTCTCTGTTCATATCCGCTAGGATTAAAATGGTCGATGGTTCAGTGGAGTATTTTACTTGTCTCACAGATAAATTTAAAGGCTTATTTAAAAGCTTGTGTGTGGTCCTAGAACATTAGGCCTTCAGTTCCGATGTTTCTTATGCTCGCCATTCAACTTCTTGCGCTCATAATTTCTACTGCCTACAACGAAATATATCATTTGCTTCAAAATTTTTTGGGTGTTATCGGGAGGCCCATAATCAGAGGACCCCTATCTCCCTTTTGTCCAAGCTGCCCTTTCTCCAGTATAAAAAAAATGAAAGAGAACAGCATAATTAGTAACGTAGTTAAAGCGCTCACACAATTATTTCCCTAGCATGTTTTATAATACGCGTATTATACGGCTACACGTAAATCGTACATGTGGTAATCTGCGCACACCTTGGCATGTTTGGCCCAGTATACGTTGACGGAAATGTATCCATATTCGAGCATAAAACATGTACAATGACAGCACTATTTTGTACATTTCATTCTATTGGAAACAAATGTTGGCATAATATCTCAAGTCTTATCTTTCGTTGAGATAGCCAATTACCATAATTTTTCTTGTCTCCATCGTTTTGCTCAGGTTGATTTTTTAACGTACTTTTGAAAAATTTACAATGAGTTTTTTAAATAAATGTTTCATCCCTAGGAAGCCTCTAAAATTCGTCAAGATCTAAAATATCAAATTGATCCGTGTGAGCGGGGAAAGAAGGGGTGGGGAGGGGGGGCGTTCAGGTGACTTTAGCATTAAACTCGCGTCCATGGATCGTACAAATTGCTCTTTTTAATCTGTAGCGAACTCATTTCCTAGGCCAATTCTGCTACGGGTATCTGATATATGGTGGTTCAGATTGCGATAAAAATGACGACCTAACAAAATTGCGGTTGTTACCGAATTGCACGGAATCGGCTGTGTTTGCTGTTCCGCGTTGTCTGGGACTAATTGGACACTTCCTACAGTCGTTTAACGCCAGGAATCGAACTGAACCTGGGTGATCAAAACAAAATATTGGTCATGGAAAAGTAGTTCCGATTACATTTTGGTGCCGTGACAGTGATTCTTGTTGATTATAGTCCGGGAGCCAAACCCCAGTTTGAGCCTTGCCGTGGAAATGGAGTCCACCTAACGTTTTTTGATGGATTATATATCTCCTGTGTGTGCAGATTCAGAATCCGAATGATGCCAGCCTGGTAACCTTGGGGAAATCAAAATATCCAAGATGGCCGCCAGCACATTCAACATGACCGCTGTATATCGCTTAGATTGATCGCTATATGGAATTGAGCTATAAATTTTTGGTCTACGAGTGCTCAAGAAATGGTGTATAGATTTATTAGTACTTCATACCACTTATAATCCTACCGCCAGCTTATCTCAATAGTAGTGGGGTGGAACTGACGTCATTCTGCGCATGCGCAGTAGAAAAAGGGTATTTTAATGGACGTTTTGTGGCCGAGACGAACCCATATTGGGCGTACTGGGCTGTGGTAGGTGTCATCGTGAAGCCCTCGTGGAGGAGCGTCCGACTGGGCTAATGTGTCGTGCGTTTTCAACATTCTGCGCATGCGCAGACAGGGAATGCTGAAAAAATGGGCACTGGGAGGAACGTTTTGGGGTCGAGGTGGACCAGTAGTGGTCCGATTGGGCCGTATTAGGTATCAGTTTGAAGCATTCGTGGAGACGCATTCAATTGGATGGGTTGTAAGGTGGAGCTGACGTCATTCTGCGCATGCGCAGAAACGACGTTATTTGAATAGACGTTTTGGGATCGCGACGGACCAATAGTGGAGCGATTGGGCCATAAGAGGTGTCATCGTGAAGCTCTCCTGGGGGAACCATCCGACCGGGTTACTGTATCGTCCGGTTTCAACATTCTGCGCATGCGTAGTCTGGCCGCAGTATAGAAAGCAGGCATTTTTGGGTTCGGGGGGGGGGTCTGTTGTGTGATTGTGGGACCATCCCTAGTATTAATAGGCCGTGTAGGGTGTTAGCTTGAAGCTCTCGTGGTGTAGACCACGACTCGAGGGATGTTCACGTCATCTGTGACGTCATTGGTGACGTCATCAGTAAGAGTAGTAGCGAGAGCGGCCATTCTGGTGGTTGTGAAGGTAGGTGTTTGGGGTGGAGGAGGACCATCCGTGGTCCAAATGGCCAATAACGCGTGCCCAACGCCCGGTGGTGGTAGTAGTGTCTGTACATATAGGGATTTACACGTTACACGTGTCCCTCATCAGTTCGGGATGACGAGTGGTATGGTTTTTGTTAGAAGTCAAGGCGGAGCGTCCATTGTGAGTGCGTGTGTGTGTATACTGTGTGTGAACATTGAGCTTAGTTACCCGTCTCTCTTTTGGAAGACATGGAGGCTCTGAAAAGAGCCGTTCTTTTCTGTCGCTGTAAGACAGAACTGTCATTGCCACAGCATCAGGGTCAATAGGGCAAAGACCATTGTGAGGACAACGAGCCATCGCTGGTTCCAGCGTGAGCGCTCGTGGTCCATAGCCCGGGCATCAAGAATGGCTGTCATAGTCCAGTAGTAGAGGGTGGTAGCACACCTCTCCATCGAGCCGACCCTGTCGAGGACCGCTTCTGTGAGCTCTTCCAGGATCTGGCATCGCCCCTCGTTGTCGTCGCCATCTCCAAACATGGACCGAACCACTGCTCGGTAACCCATGAGTGAATTAACCACGATCGCATGCTGTAAAATGCTAGTTGCATAGGAATGGGTCTCCGTCATGGCTCTGCAACAGTAGGAATGGAGGTGTGGGGTCCAGAGGGACGTGCTTTATAGAAGATGTCACACGTGCGCAGGTCGGGTATTATGGGAAAAGGACTCTTGGGTGAATTTAACGCTCTAGCATAACGCATTGACGCTATGAAGTAGACAGATGAGAGAACAACAACGAGGATGACAGGTCAATCATGTTATTATCCCCACCAGCACATCATACCCACGCTGGGGGAGCCGCGTTTGGTATGTTTACAATTCTCGTAAGCTCTTGTCCAATCAGAAGCCGTGGTCTGAGAAAGTTCAATCTTCGTTCAGGGTCGCTCTTGGCCTAAGCGTCTTCGATCAGTCCAGGATACCGTTGAGGCAGCATGTTTTGAAACAGTTGTTTGCGCATTCTGCTTATTTTCCAGGGCCTTGGTGGGTAGTAACCCCATATCCTCTTTCAAGTGACACTTTATGCTAGAGCATTAAGGTCACCCAAGAGCTTGGTTTTCATGATGGACCTGTGCGTGGGATCGCCTTTCATTTCAAGCGGCATCAGGCTATACCGTTCATAGATGGCCATGGCTATTTTCCTCATGTTAGGGCGCATTTGGATGTACGCATGAATGGGTTGAGAGCTTGGAGCTTTCGGAGCTGTTGGAGCTCGGAGCTCTTGCGTTAAGACGGGCGTTTGGCACGGCTCAATCTCGGAGCTCCGGAGCTCTCGGAGCTCTTGGAGCTCGGAGCTCGAAAGTGACGCCATCGTACGCATGCGCACACACCTGTGATGCACCTGTGATGCATATATGTCAGCATTTTGAAAGCCATGGGTGATTGAGGTAACCAATAAATTCAACGCTTTATATTTCAGAGAGACGGGCATATTTTAACCCTATCTGCCCTGAGCGATTTGGGATGTACCGCAGCCTGGGGGGGCGGAAGTACCCCCCGCCTATATATTTTCGTTATCGCTAAGGCTAGGGGGCTGAAATTTACCACACTATATCATTAGGTCAAGCTCTACAGGAAAATGTCAAAAAATCCAAGATGGCCCCCTTGATGACGTCACTGTGACGTCATTTTCAAAAAGAGCATTTTTGGACCATTTTTTGGTCAGAATTTTTGAATTTTTTATTTTGCTTTTTCTTCGCAACAGCTGCATGATAAATTAGTAAATAATAATCTGACATGAAATTAAATAGATTTTACCCACTTTTTTATACAGAAAAGCTAAATTTTTGAAGAAATATGACGAAAACATCACTTTTCTGGTACCACACATGGCCGCCATTTTGAATTTACCCATGATCCCAATATGATAATCTAAAAAGTCAGGAAGCGTCAGCTCTCAATTTGTTGTCGTTCCGTAGATAGAAGCAAAAAACCAGCAGGGGGGCGGAAAGTGCCCCCCCCAGGCCAGGTAGGGTTAAAGGGTCAACGCCAGCCATCTTGAATAATTTTTCCTGTTATTCTTGTTTGTTTTCACATTGTTGTGTGACGTATGTCTTGATTGAATTTATCCCAAATTTATAGTCAAATATATCACAATCAGTGATCGAGATCATCCATGCGACAATTCAGCATGACATAATAACCAGGAATTGCCTCATAGCGGCCATCTTGGATATTTCGATTTCCCCAAGGATGCCAAGGTGGCATCATCGGGTTTCGTGATCAGAGCATCGAAAAGATATAGAAACCATCAAAAAACATTAGGTGGACTGTATTTCCAGGTTTTTCGACCTGCTCCCGGACTAGAATGAAACAATATAAGTAATAAAAGTGAGAATGATTCTTGATATACAATATTTTGCTTCGGTTAAATCTCAGACCTGAATGATGGTAGCGAATTTAATTTGGTGAAGCAAGGTAATTTAGGATTGGAAATACATTTTGCGCACACGATAAATGTAGTTTGTTACACAGAATCTGGTAATATTGTATTCATCGATGAAAATCGGAATGCCTGATTTGATAACTCCACTCAATGGATACGGCTATTTCGAATTCTGACAATTATGCCAAACATATGCTTGATGGAATATTTGATGGGGTGTAGCCAGTCACCCGAAGCCGGGGTTACAATGGAAATATGGTAAGACTTGGGACATGACCAAACGCTTACAATTCACTTTCAGTAGTAGCTGTGGCCAATATTGTGTTTGCTACATTTTACGTTGATGTCGGGAAATATCTATGAATTAAATTGTATCAGTGTTCGATTCTGATGTTGATAATAATGATGTTTTGTTATATGGTTTTATGGTTGAATATTAGGATAAATCTGGTTCATTACTTTTTGATACTGATATGATTGTAGACGCTGTTTTGTAATTCACTAAAATAAATTGTAAAATGGGGAACGGTTTTATTTCAATGATTACATTTTGTGTATTGGTGGATAATAACTATGAAAAACGCCATATGATCTCCTTGTTGTTGCATTTAAATACTAAATGACTCACCTACAATTTGAATAAGAGTATATCAGTGTAAAGAACATTTTGTTTTTATTCTTATCCGTTTTCGTCAATATATATTTTGTGTCCTCTTCACCGAGTAGCCTTTCAAAGCAATGCCTTTTTAATACCACTCAATATTTAAAAAGTGTATGCTTATTGTTATTCCATATTGAATTTTAATACAATTAGTATAGTCCTAAATTTGTTAATTTCTGTTTCGGGTTATCCATTTAAAAAGTACCCTTTTCATTGAAACAGGTTTTTTTTCGTGCCATACATGTTTTAATACAATTTTTCAGTATTTCCTAATGTAATGTATTTCCTAATTTCCTAATATATACAAGAAGTCATTCGAAATTGAATATTAGAATTAGTATAATTTTAATCTTACGAATTGGAGCGATATGCAATAGTATACTTGTGATCGTACAGTACATGCTTTGAACACGAAATATGAAAATTGGAATACACAATGATTTATTTCTATATCTACATCTGAACAATATATGATAAGAATCCATACGGTAGCGTGTCCAGATCCGGTTGACTTTACCCTAGTTGTGTAACATATCCTGTACACATATTCTTCTCGTTAGTTGATGATTTGGATCGGTATTCATCCCTGATCGTATTCGCATTGCAAACAGTGGCACTTGCAGCCTTAATAAAGGACACTGTTGTACATGCGCAAAATAAACTCGAAGGAAAGTAATTCTTCACCATTTTCTCTACTGTATGGAAGTGGATCATTTGAGTACTGGTGTAGTTCAGAATGAAGCCTCGCACGTTAGCAACTTCCACCCCTTGTTTGTACGATATGTATAATTTTTAGCTCCCCCAGATACAAACACTGGGTCGCCATCCAATTCGCCCGTTAATTGGCCTATAAAAATCCCGTCCGGGGCTCATCCTCTCCCTCGCGACTCATTTAGACGACACTATCAGTGTGGTAGTGCAATACACGATGTCCTAATTGATCGGGAACTCTAGTTCTAGTCTAGCATAAGCGGTTGTCATACCGGCGACATACACGTTTGAAGAAGGTCCCGTTTCTACGGCCTCATCCACTCGAGTCCATTCAATGATCGCTATGTCTGCACTCGGAAAATGATCAGAATTTCATGAAACTTAAGCGTTTCCATGATAAATGTGGTTTGACTTAGCACATTTCTTCTCCCAGGATGCGTCGAGGGCCGTCTTGCTCGTTTTGGCGAAGCTCTGGTTCTCTATCTATTTTTTGTCTAATTTCACCCTCTCATATTCTATTTACGCTCAGATGAATATATTTTTTGTCTTTATCACTCTTACACCATTCAGGCCACCACAGAACTTGTTGTTTGATGGCTAAAAACTTGCTCACGTATTCCGAAAACTGACCGCTATCCGAGATTCTACCATCGTATTGCCGGGTCGCTGAGAAATTATCGTATAGTTTAATGATTTTATATTCTTTTTCAAAAGCGTTTTGTAATTCCGGAGTGACCCAGTGCCTAGAATGGTACGATCAGAACGTTACATACTAAGATAGATGTTTCAGCACATGTTCAACCCAGGGGAAACATAAGTTTGCTGTTACACCGATACGGTAGTACTGAATGATACAGTCCTCCATGCGGAAGAACCTCTACCTTGACAAAGCCGAAATACTCCGAGATTGGCCGAAAATCTGATGTAAGTATTTCAAGGTATTACAAAGGGTATGTCATTAAGGGAGATACGAGCGTCTACTCCGTCATTCATTATTCAGCCGTCGTGCATTAAAGAATTTTCGCGTCCTTAATCCATGGACCTAATTCATATACAATGTAATAACATTAGCACCGAATTAAAAGGATAGATCATAGCATACATAAAACTAGGCTAATTTCCTGCAAGACAGAAGCGATCAACACTTATCAATGATGCCAGCAAGACATCACGATGTTCCAAAAATATCAAATCCGGAGGGTTGATAAACTATGACGAAAACATCGGTTTTTCTTCTGTTTTATTCTTCTTGATGTTGTACTGGCAAAAACACAGACTAAAATATGACTGAAGTTAACTGGACGCAGCATTCCAGATTGTACATGGCTCTCACCCTGTACAAATTCTACGCTATCCGTCTTCACACCACGCGACTCTACGCTATCCGTCTTCGCACCACGCGACGTCAAATTGATACAAAGCGCACAGCGGTTATCCGATCAATTTTACGCTAACCGTCCTCCTACTCCGGGAAGTCCTACTGACCCGAGCGCACCACAATAGAAGACACAGCTGTCAACCCCCGTACCTCTCCCTCTTCTTCTCTTGGACACGTCTTCTCCTTTACATCCGGGTTGATCAAGTTCTTTAAATGTCTTCCACTATTGTCTCAAGGCGTTCCGCCAAGTCTACCCTTCTCTCATCTACCAGCTTCCTTATCCCCATCTTGGAATGATCACTCATTCCGTCCCAAGATTCTCGCATCAACGTCTTGAGATGCCCATTCCATCGCACAACGTCTTTAGACGCTCGCACCCACGTCTTAAGGCGCTCGTGCAACGTCTCAAGACACACCCTCTCAAGATTACGCCAGCATAGACCAATCAATAATCAATGCAGAACTGCTCATTAAATAATCATTGAATTTTACGGTATACTAAAAAATCGGTCAAACTTACACCATGCGGGTATCATTCTACTCGCATTTCTTTAATACTAATTTCAATATGTTGGACCCCTTTTGATTTTTGCTAGGTCCGTCATTGGCCATTATACTTGACTGAGCGAGAAATGGTTTGTGATATATTTTTAAATGTTTCTATAACTCTCGATATATCATAGCAATCTTTCCAAATTGCACTAGGAAAATTGTTCGGGCCAGCTGATTGTCCGCATACCACATTCGCTGTGATTTTGTCGGGCGAAATGATTTCACTTCTGCTTTTCATATTTTGGAAAAAAAATGGCGAGGAAAGTATGCTGAATTTTGTATGTGTGAAAAAGCCACAAGTGATGTCATTTACGACGGTCAATGTTAGAGAATATTGTTTTCTGAAGATGTGTTCAGCCGATGAACTACGACCGGTTTTAGTTGTTTCTGAACTAGAGCCAGCGAGGTATATAACTGTATCAGATGTTGATACCTGAGGCGATAGGAACTCCACAGGGGACCCGGGAAAGGTATGAAGGGAGGGTGCTTCCGGGCATGGGATCATTTTATTGATAATAAATGTGATATGACTAAACATGTATTGGAAAAGCGATAAACGATAATCGATATTCAATAAGAAATCGATAGGCATATTATTGATGCATATTGCCGAAGTCATTCCAATAATAATGATGTTCTGGTACCAGTTATTTTCATGTTATACGTGGATAACATTACAAAAAAGATCTGAATAAGAAATTGGATAATCTGGATTCCCGAAACAATAAACCTAATTCCCGAAACATATATGCTTTCTTCCGATAGGGCGTATCCCCTGATGTTCCATTGAGGAGGTTCCAGACAAATCAAATTTAACGTCTACTGCGCATGTTTCTGCGCATCTACCAAAACATCAATATTCAACAGAAATTGAATAGAAAATGAAAACATAAGCATTTACGAGAACGGTTATGAAAGGATTTTTGAATTGGTTATTGTGTTTTCCAAATTTCAAGGCAGTACGATCTCAACGAGGGAATGCTGGCAAATTGACTCAGCGAAATATGGTTAATTTGGCCTTATGATCATGGTTTTCCATGTTGGCATGCTACTGTCTCGAAGGAAAGCCTGGTGACCCCCGATGTTTATTAGATTTTCCGATTCAGCATTGTTCCAGAAAGATATTGAGGCATTTGAGGGAAAATGACATTTTAACTTCTTAGAAAAATTGAGCTTTTTCTATGAAAATAGAGACAGTTTTCATAGAATTCCCATCTAATCCCATATATCAGTATATGGTAAAACCATTATAGCAGACCATATAAATTCCCTGTTTATGGAAAAATAAGCCTACTGACCCCTGAATTTTTAATCTATATTTTAAATGTTAATTCTCTTGTTGAAATATAAGAAAAATAGCATTTTATTATCAGATAATAACCTCCTTAAGCTAGTATACTATTGTTTAATAAATTGCCTGTCGTGGCAATCACACTCAAACAGTGGGGTGATCTAAATTATTTGCGAAGCGGTGTGTGCCACTGAGCAACGTTTAACTCTGAGAAAAATATTACCTCGGAACTCATTGCTGTGATCAGATATACCGGAATTAAAAACCAGGCTTTCGCTGCCTTTATATAGTCCCAGTATACACTGATACCAACGTTTCCCTCTTTCTTGTCCTCGTCCTCAAGTTTTTCCTGTTTGTCAGCAGTCTGATAAAAAATAAGAGCAAGAAAAAACTGTTTAAATGTACAATAATATTAAAGACTAATGTCTATTGATTCAGAAATATTGCAGAAGTGTGTTTAATTCCGCTTAACTCTTAAAAGAACGACAAACAATATGAGAGCTGACACCCCATGACTTTATAGTTTATCATATTGGGGTCAGTTTGAGCCTATTCGCATAACCCCCGAGCAGAGGTTCAGGGGTAAATTCAAGATGGCGACCACCTGGGATCCTAGAAATATGATGTTTTCGTCATTTTTCTTCGAAATTTCTACTTTTCCGCGAGGAAAAGTGGGCAAAAACTATTTTTGTCACATCACATTAATATTTGCTAATTGATCACGCAGTTTTGGGATAGAAACTGAATAAATGGAAAATTCGAAAAATCTGACCGAAAAATAGGCCAAATTTTTTTTTTTAAACATCGAAGTCGCCTTCTTGGATCTTACATTTTCTGGTAGAGCTTGAGCCAAGGGTATAGTGTGATAAGTTACAGCTCCCTAACAAGGGATAAGAAAAATAATTAGGGGGGGGGGGGGTCGAAATGGCCTCTTTCCAGGCCTGGACAGATCCCAAAAAGCCCAGGCCAGATAAGGTTAAGCCGTGCCAAGGGCCGTTTGAATATCATGCGTTGTACATCCCCATGTCTATTTATCGTTTGGTGAATTGGGAAGGAAAGTGTTTTGGAATGGTTATCTTCTGATAGTTTTTGCATATAAACGCATCAGACTCCCAAAAATTATAACATTGATTCAGGATCAACTATTTAAACACAACCTTCTGCGAAGTTCAGAAATAAGCATGCTGTCCGATATCTTGGTGGCTTTCACCTTGACCAGGTAAGAATTGAACATACCGCGCAGTCTCTTGGCGATTCTCACCTTCATCAGTTTTCCGTTGACTTCAACTTGTGCAGTCACATCTCCGCCATCATTAATGTAACTAGTCAATTGGACACCTTTCATACGCAGTTCCTCATACGTACCAACTTCCGCTATCCGCCCCTAATGGGAAGAAAATAAACCCGATTCATTTTGCTGATTGATGGCATCGACGACAGTCACCAGAATGATGTCATTTAATTACATAATTAGGACCTATGTTATATTGCCGTAGGTCATAGTATACATGGCCTTTGGTGCTATATTTCGCCACTGATATCTACTCCACCTAAATCTCTGCTGTATAAAACCACTAAAGACACTTCATCGACAAATATCGAAATTTGCGAATTACATGGATTAATCATAGATTTGAGTAAGGAGTGCGTTGTAAATATATTTACGTTATTTCCGTCACTTGTATCAAATTGCCAATCTAATTGGGTTGATTAACACCATTTCTCATATATTCTCCCTCCAAATCCTGTCTTTGTTTCTGATGCAGCCTTATCTTTGCAAGATTTGAAACTGTATTACACAATTTCTTTGCACATGCAATACAGACAATATGCATATTTTTCGTGTATATGCCTTGTCATAAAACACTAGTAATAATATAATGTCGTGATATTCCGGTATCCATATGCTTTAATGTCTGTCATTCCTCACCTCTTCAAGAAGGACTATCCTATCCACGTATTTTAGGTATTGAAGCTGATGCGTCACCAATATTCGTGTCTTCTCTTTCATTAGTCCACATATACATCTGGCGAAGTAAAGTGTTCTGGGCGTAAGCGTTAGCCACTGCTCGATTTACCGCGGATTTTCGAATTATTCATTTTAAAAATGTAATTCATGCTGTGGGGTAAACATGGTAATTTAACATGAGAATATCAATATTGACCGGCTAAACTAAAAGAAATTTTAATTCACAAACCCTATGCATATATATGAAGACATTAATATTTCGAAAACCTGATGGAATCTCTGTGGATGGTTTCAGTGTGATGAACTGCTGCCGACAAAGAATGATATATCGTAGGCAGAAACGAA
The DNA here is from genome assembly GCA_036873755.1 of Hanleya hanleyi. Taxonomy (NCBI): domain Eukaryota; kingdom Metazoa; phylum Mollusca; class Polyplacophora; order Lepidopleurida; family Hanleyidae; genus Hanleya; species Hanleya hanleyi. The sequence goes on from JAVTVY010021723.1 coordinate 70,156, forward strand.
ATAACTTTTGAACTAAATGTTAGTCCACGAAAATGAAGGGGGAAGTATAATACGGATGACTGAAGCGTACCTTTCGAAGATGTGTCTACCAACCTCTGTATCTACCGCACTCAAAGGATCATCTAATAGGTAAATATCGCTGTCTTTATAGACGGCCCTATAGGAAGATAGTGATTAAAGAAGAGACAAGAATATATAGACTAACAATGGAATGGTAATTCACGCAGTTAAGGACAAACCAACCAAACTCAATTAGTGTCTTCCCCGACAGCTGATATCGGTAACAAGTGAATAGGGGATTCCTATTCTTTTTTACTTTGATGTGATCGTTGAGTAATATTCTCAGGATTAATTATGGACAGAGCTTATAATATTATCACATAGCACACTACTTTTCATTCTCTGTACAGTCAATGGCACGAACACTTATGTGTTCGAATATATATCGACATATTGGCTGGACAATACCAGTCCGCTTTTTCGGATGACTTTTACCTAAGATCATACGCCTGGTAATTGAACGAATACGCAGGTGCAAACTGATGCATTCTATCTCAACAAACAAACGATCTCTGATGTTGGAGGTGGGCACCCTCCTTGCTCAACATTGCGTGACGAATATGTAACGCTCCAATGTTCGTTATTTTTTCTCGTTTCGCTTTTCTCTTGTAAGAAACGATCGTGTGTTTTTATTTTTATTTGTTACACATTTGAAATTGGTGGTAGCGGTCATACGAAATAAGACTTTTGATTCTTGATGCGCGAATTTTTTTATGAGCAACAGCTGAATATTGAATGTCGCATCCGATGCCTGCTGCTTTAAACTTTGATAGGATGATAGATTACAACACATATGAGGGAAGAGGTGCCGACATACTGACAGAGCCACATAACTTTACAGTATAGTCTTCCGGTTAACCTATTCTTAAGCACATACCAAGAATCTAACGATTCGTGATATGTGTTGTATCTCAGATACGCTTTTGTTGTATATGTTCATGTGGCAACTTGGATGATATGACCACACGGCCCCTAGCACTGGCATAAGCGGTATTATATACAAATCTAAAGAGCTATGATGGAAATGCTCTGACATTGATAAACAAAACACGATCTGGTCAAAGATCAACTAATTCGGATAGTAATCATATTATCAATGTGGACCGTAAAATAATATGTAGAAATAAGGATTTTCCGAAACGCGTGTGTTAAATCTGACACAGAGCTACATAATAGCAGATAAAATTGGATAATCGGACATTATTTTCAGTTTCTGATTTGTGTACTAATCTTAATCATGAACAAGTTACAAACTTATCTTCCTATTTATCTTCACATGATAAAGCTACAGCCATATGGGCGTCAGATATAATTTCTATATCCAATACTCATATGCCAGTTTCTATGTCAGCGTGGAGAACGATTGGAAATTAAGTAGAAATGAAGTATAATGCTAAGTGGTTATGTGTGGGAGATACTGGAACATCGTTGTGTCTTTTCAGCATCAATGAAAATGTGAAGCGTTTCTCTCTTGCAAGAAATACGACTTTCTGGTTAATGAACTTTTCATTGATGCTATAAATGTGGAGTTCCTATTGTCTTACAATTCTGACCACTGTACTTTCTACATCCAAACGGTTGTAATCTTATGGCACAGCTCATTTGTGACAACTTTAGGTCAATGTCTTTTTGATACGGAAATAATATTAGAAAAAACTAATAATACGAGAAATGGCTCACCTGGCTAAGGTAACGCGCGTTTTTTGTCCTCCACTTAGCATGAGGCCTTTTTCGCCGACGAGGCTCAGATCCTTGTGAGGCAAGGATGCTATGTCCTTAGATATATAAGAAATGCATTTGATTTTGTTTCTAACAAACGTGGTTCGAAATGTATGTTATATGATATCTTAGCCATGATGGCATTAGAAGAATACTGAAAAAGCGTGGCTTGTTTTTGTTGTTGTTGTTTGCAAATGGGTTTAAATCTGGGGTTTAATTATCCATTATGAGCTTGAAAACTGGTTTCATAGAAATTTTAGAATTTAGGGCTATAGATTTTAGACAATAGCTCAGAGGCAATTTCTCCATTTAGGAGAAATACATGTAGTGTTTTCCCATTGACGAATAACAAAATATAACTTCTTTTGGCTTTCCTGCGCAGTTCTGTTAATCGGCGAATTGGGAATCTTCGTCATATGTGAAAATACCACAGTTTTGAAGATCAGACTGCCATTTACTACTCATTTTGTGACAGCAACAACAACATACTGTTAAAAAAAGTCTTAAATTATGTTTAAAGTAAATTACACAAATAGAATGACATAAGCATTGGCCTGCAAGACATTAACATTTGCGTTGCCCAGAAATTGAAATTTTTCAATAGAATCCTCAGGTTACGTACATGTCTCAATGCACACGCTTCCAATACATCTGAATACAGTTGTTCATTAAACGGTTCTCCAAGAAGAACATTTTCCCTCACAGTCCCACTGAATACCCAAGGCAGCTGTGGGGCGAATCCCAGTTTACCGTTGATGTAAACATTCCCTCGATCTACCGGTAACTCTCCAAGTATGGTCAATAACAGAGAAGACTAGTGAATAAAAATGAAATGCGAATGAAATATAGTTCTTTATAATGCATGGATTTGTAGCAAACACACCACTGACTAATCGGTTTGAAGAGATTTAATTATTTCAACTATTACCTGTAAATATATAGGGAAGATATCTCACTGTTACTCGAGATATATTATTTCAGTCTTATCGTATCCCACGTGTTACACACGTTCCAATATGTTCCAATATCCATATAAGTAACATTATCGAATGAGAAGTTTTACTCAAGCTCAGATCTATATCAATATGCAAATCAAATACATTATATTCTGCTTATATTGACATCAGTTATTCATACGAACCTTGCCTGAGCCGACCGATCCAATTACTGCTATAAGTTCTCCCTAGGAAATAAAGCACAGATTATGTAGTACCGTAGGTCTTAATTCAGGAACTAGATTTCCAGGCTCGCACTTTGTAAAGTATGCTGCTTATATATGCAACGCAAATAAGGAAATACACAAAATTATGTTAAAAATATTTATCATAATGGATGGCCTTCCAGTTTTCTTCACGAGCCAAAGAAAATGCCCGTTTTTATCGAAATTTTGAATTTACAGAACAAGTGCTTTAAAACAGGAAGATGTTCCTTCATGCCTCTCTTTGAAGGATTGCTGGAAGAGTTATAAAGAAAACAGCTTTGAAAAAATAACGTTACCTTGGAGACAGCCAATGTTATATTTTTCAGATGAAATGAGCCTGTCGCTATTGCCTGTCGAGGAAAGCAAATAGATGGTTCAGGAAATTTGGATACACTGTAATAACCTGTGGCTGGCCACTAAAGTGAATGCCAGTCATGTCTTTCATCTGTGAATTCGAACATCGAGCAATTTCTCTATGATATTTGCCGTACAGGTGTTCTATTGATTTATTGAACAAATTGTTTTCCCTTCACTGTGAAAAACCTCAACATTCCAATCAAGTTTGTCTCTCTCTTGTTCTAGTTTCCTTTAATGGTGTATCATGAGTATAGACCATCCACTTTGACCAGAACAATCTAATGGACAGATACTAACTTTACACTGAACTACAGGGGGAAACTTCTACAAAAGGCGCCAGTGATGGGAATCAATAGTCTCCATTAGTTGATTGTCAGTCCTGAGATAACTTAACCTAGATACCCAATAAGACCGCAGTGTACCAAATATCAGGGTTCTGTGTTACTCAGATATTACCTTTGCAACGTTCGGGACGGAAGGACGAGCAGACTGAATGACAGAGGAACAGCAGTTCTCCCCATTTACGTGGTGGGGGCCAACAATTACATCTCAAATATCAAATATCATTTAAAAATTCATGCTGGTTCTCCCGAGGCAAATTGAATTTTAATAGCTACGCGCTATCGGAGCCGGCGAAGTGGATATAGAGAGATGGTATTTGAGATGACATTTTTAGTCCGTCAAATCGCTTTTCGTCCGTGGTCCGTCGTCCGTCCGTCGTCCGTCCGTCGTCCGTCAGTCCGTAAACAATTTCTTGTTATCGCGATTTCTCAGGAACTACTTTATGGATCTTTCTCAAATTTGGTATACAGGTTCCCCTTGGGGTCTAGTTGTGCAAGATACCTTTTTTTTAGTCAGATTCGGAAATCCAATATGGCCACCAGGCGGCCATCTTGGATTTCCCCATGAACCCTTGTTATCGCGATTTCTCAGGAACTACTGCATGGATCTTTCTCAAATTTGGTACACAGGTTCCCCTTGGGGTCTAGTTGTGCAAGATACCTTTTTTAGTCAGATTCGCAAATCCAATATGGCCACCAGGCAGCCATCTTGGATTTCCCCATGAAACCTTGTTTTCGCGATTTCTCAGGAACTACTGCATGGATCTTTCTCAAATTTGGTACACAGGTTCCCCATGGGGTCTAGTTGTGCAAGATACCTTTTCTGGTCCGATTCGAAAATCCAATATGGCCACCAGGCAGCCATCTTGGATTTCCCCATGAAACCTTGTTATCGCGATTTCTCAGGAACTACTGCATGGATCTTTCTCAAATTGGTACACAGGTTCCCCTTGGGGTCTAGTTGTGCAAGATACCCTTTTTGGTCCGATTCGAAAATCCAATATGGCCACCAGGCAGCCATCTTGGATTTCTCTATGAAACCTTGTTATCGTGATTTCTCAGGAAGTACTGCATGGATCTTTCTCAAATTTGGTACACAGGTTCCCTTTATGGTCTAGTTGTGCAAGATACCTTTTTCAGTCCGAATCGAAAATCCAATATGGCCACAAGGCGGCCATCTTGAATTTCCCCTTGAAACATTGTTATCGTGAATTCTCAGGAAATATTTCATGGATCTTTCTGAAATATGATACCCAGGTCCCACATGGGGCCTAGTAGTGCAAGATACCTTTTTTGGTCCGATTCGAAAATCCAAGTTACGCTTCAAATTAATACGGTATTCTCGAGTTGTGACGTTGCATCACAAGAGTCGGCAGATCAAACAGTGGGGCATATTCTATATATTGACTATAGAGAATATCCATACCTTTACCCTCCATATCAAGGAGTTCAAATAATTTGGAATTAAAATGTATTTCTTCAAATTTTAAATCAGTTTTCTTTAGTCCATGCAAGTGAACTGCTTCACCCTTTCGTCTGCCGGCGGGTCGGCTACATGAAGGGACGTCACTATTGTGACTCAACGTCACAACTCGACAACTGTAGACTACTGCATGTTTCGATCCAAAGGAGATAATCAGGATTCAGGCACTTTCGAAGTTTCAACATTACTGCGCGGACCGGATCACTTCAGTATGAAGTATTGTACCATCTTACTATTTTCGAGCATGGTATCTTTAAAGAGATATCTCAAACTAGCCCAGTAAACAGAACAGAATTAGCATTCGTTCCTAATTATGAAATCTTAAGTATGTTTCATAGCTCATGCTAAAGTGTCAAAGAGATTGGTCCTCGTTTCCAGTACCCAATGATGACACGTGCAAAAAAAAAATACTACAAAACAAAGGTGAAGGATCCTCCGTGCATGTACATTCACTGTCAGACTAACTTTGCTCATTTCTCTTGTATTATAACAACCGACATAAGTACAGTTTCTAGAAATCTTGAAACTCCTGATTATATCTTGGTGTTTTTCAGTGTCCCTTTTCCGATCTTTTTCGCTCAGATTCGAAATTCTGTAAACAAAATTACAAATCAATCGTTTGTTCTTAGTAACAATGGACAAAAAGATCCTCTAGTCATTAGCTTACAATTATCGGACAATGGTGGGCGCCAAGATCCTTCAGGATCTCTCGTTTAAATCTTGAACTATATCACAGTCATTCCCGTCGAAATGTCGAACATTTTCATCAATATAATCGGATAAAACTTTATCAACTAATTAGAGAACTTCACATCATAAATCGACAGATACATTCAGTCTCCGCTATTGAGAACATCTTCAAAGGGTGGGAAGATAGGAAAATATTGCGTGGAACACTTTTCTTGTGATACAATTATGATAGGTGAACTCACTTTTGATTGAGTGCTACTGCTTTCAGCAGTTGAACCCCACGTCGTGTGGACATTAACCAAATTTATTGAGCATGAAGTTGCTTCGTTCAATGACATGCTGTAGCTATTGGTGTCATTACACTCTTCAGGGGTCAGCAAAAATGCCTGAAATTTAAATGATTTGTTTTCTTCTTACTAGCGTAACAACAAATAACTAATAAACACAAACTATGATCTCAAACGTCATCTCTGTCATACTTCAAGCGCACATGGTCATCACTTCCTCGCGTAAAAGCATCGGTCACGTCACAAAAGTCACTTACAAGCGTCAGATGCGATTTCCGCCATCCGCATGCATGGTAAGATATAAGATCACGATCATTTCCATGTGATAAATATTGAGCAGTAACACCAGGAACAATGAAATTGTTCGAAGACTCTGCTCATAAAAAGGTGCCATGACACCGGATTTTTGACGAAACAGATTGTTTGCGTGTATTTCCAGTGTATTTAGAACGTGGGCATGTCGGATTTAACAGCTGGACGAGGCAGGGTGCCGATGGAACTGGAAATTACGATTCAGGTCCGTTTTGACTTTAGCAAAATAACTTTCTTTATAAATGCTCTTTCAGATGACCCCCTACAATATTTTCATCTCCTACCTCATTTAAACGCAACAAATCAAGTGTGGTGGAAAAAGATGACGATATCCTGAGAAGCATTGACCCCAATTTATTATTTTATAAGAAGTATATGAATTCGGTTTGTGATCATGTCATCCAAGTTGCCACCTAAACAGGTACAATAAAAGCGTACCTGAGATACAACACATATCCCGATCGTTAGATTCTTGGTATGTGCTTTAGAATAGGTTAACCAGAAGACTATAGTGTGAAGTCATGTGGCTCTGTCAGTATGTCGGCACCTCTTCTCACTTCCCTTATATGCACAGCCAGAAAAACGGTGTTGGCCCAACACCATTTTTAGTGTTGAGGCCAGTTCAACACCAATAAATGGTGTTGAGAAACGGTGTTGACATAATTCAACACCAAAATGTGGTGTTGAGGCCAGTTCAACACCAAAACACGGTGTTGAGAAAATGGTGTTGACCCAATCCAACACTGAAAAATGGTGTCGAGACCAGTTCAACACCAAAAAACGGTGTTGAAAGAATGGTGTTGAAACTCTAACACTGAAAAATGGTGTTGAGACCAGTTCAACACAAAAAAACAGTGTTAAGAAAAGGGGGCGATTTTCACCGTTAATTCGGATTTTCGCCCCCTTTGAGGTTGGTAATCGTTTGCAATCGATAAAATATTATTAATAATGTAACATTTAACAGCTCAAAGAATCAATTGTGTGATAAAGACTCCAGAAAAGAGTAATAAACAGCTATAAAAACAAAAGTGGCTTAACTCAGCTGCCAAATTTCTGGGGTGACGCCGTTATTGTCGGCATATAGCACATACCAGTACGTGAGTTCTACTGATATCTCCACATGTTAATCTGTATAATTAACAGCTTTATAAAAGCAGATGAAGAAAAAAATTATTAAAACAAATTATCCGTAAAGGGCCATATGCTGACAATAACGCTAAAACAAGTATATATCTGCGTTATTTACTATTTCCTGATCAATAAGTCAATCATTAAGGCAATCATTCAATCTGTATAATTAACAGCCTTATGAAAACAGAAGGGGGAAAAAAGTAAAACAGATTATCCGTGCTATATGCTGACAATAACGGTGTTTACCGGTGTGTTAACCCCAGGATTCCGACGGCTAGGTAAGCGCCCTGTAGCTCGCTATCGCAGGTTTGTTTAAAGCTGAATTGGTTTGAAAAATTACTTTATACCAAGCAAGTAGACAAAGAAGTTGGAATTTTCCAGTCATAATTGCCGTATACGTATAGAGTAAACTTACTTGGACATTTTTTTCATTGGAAAAAGAAACACAAATTTGCAAATGACGGACGGATTTTACGATTCTCTGTCTAGTGCTTCCGCCGAGGTCCGCGCGCCCCGCATCTATCCTTATATAAGACAATGCCGGGCTGGCTGGCCCAGAGTATTCCAAAACCAGCATAGCTAACAGTTATAACGTCGGACAAAGGAAAGACACAAATCTCATGGCCTATAAAGCGTATGTTGATTTCCCACACCTAAGCGCTGCGTTGATCAGCTCCTTCACCTATAAAGTGAATATTAAACGAAAAGACCTATCCGGCGTTGAATGGTTCTGTTCACCTATAAAGTGAATACTGAACGAAATCACCTAGACGGTGCATGCCCACCTACCATAAATTGGTGCAGGCTCTGACAATATGCAGATGCATTCAACTTTAATATATGGAATGAAACACCTATGCCGTACGTGCCCACCTACCATAAATTGGTGCAGGCTCTATTCATATGCAGATGTTAACTACGTGTTAACTAACACCAGCTCAACACCAATTAACAGTGTTAACTAACACCAATAGCTGAAGCTGGCTCAACACCATTTTTTAGCGTTGACTGACAAGTGCTGATGCTGGCTCAACACCAATTAACAGTGTTAACTAACACCAATAAATGGTGTTGAAACCGGCTCAACACCATTTTTTAGTGTTGACCGACGAGTGCGGATGCTGACTCAACACCGAATAACGGTGTTAACTAACACCAAATAACGGTGTTAACTAACACCAATAAATGGTGTTGGGGCAATATGGTGTAGGCCGTAACTCAACACTGTTTTTTGGTGTTGAAGTCAACACCAATTTTTGGTGTTAATAAACACCATTTTTCTGACTGTGTGCATTGTAATTATATGGTAATTTACTCAAAATGTGATTTTGGGAAATTAGCATTGAGGAGCCTTAAGCATACAAACGGTCCTGTTTCCTGCTAATTATGTAATAAAGTTCGCCCAAGGATATATACAAATAGTATGGTGACATCTCTTTGGGGATTGGATATTGAATATGAATATTCAATTCAGGGTTGACGACTGAATATTGAATGTCAGATTTGAAACCTATACTGGTGTGGTCATATCATCCAAGTTGCCACATGAACAGGTACAATAAAAGCGTACCTGAGATACAACACATATCACGAATCGTTAGATTCTTGGTATGTGCTTTAGAATATGTTAACTAGAATTACAAGCGTCTAGTCCGTCATTCATAATCCAGCCGTCGTCCATTAGAGAATATCCGCGTCCATAATCCAAAGACCTATTCCATTTTCCATATAACAGTATTAGCACCAAATTCAAAAAGACAATCATAGAATACATAAACATAGGCTTGTTTCCTGCAAGAGAGAAGCGGTCAACAGTTTTTCAATGATGCCGGCAAGACATCATGATGTTCCAAAAATATCAAATCCGTATCGCTGATCAGTATTCTTAATCCATAATATTCGTTATAGAGTCGTCATCTAAAAAAAAAAGATGTATCTCAGCACGCTTTGATTGTGAATGTTCATATGAGTACCGTGAGGATCTTGAATTACATGGGTTCATACGGCCCCTAGCCCCGGGTTAAGCGGAATTAGACACAAGTTACGAAACGTAGCGCCATAGATCTTGCACGCTACGTTCGTATTTTGTTATCAGCATGCGATATGTATCGCCAAATTTGAGAAATTTTTGAGTGGAGGCGCTTGGTGGAATAGCCCGGTTTTATAAGTTTCTGCAACAATGTTTTGTGACGTTGATTAAAATCATCACATTTAACACAGGATCTAGCAAATGCTACTAAGCGAGATATGTATACGCCATATGCAGGTCCCACTGGAATATTACTATCCAGAAAGGGATAGTTTACGATGTCGAAATTGTAATCATCTCTTTTGTCATAAAGTCGACGAGAGAGAATGCCCGCTTCATTTTTATAGAGATAGAGATCTAAATAAGATGTGCCTGTAGGGCTATCTGTAGTTTCCTTCAAATCCAGTGAAGGTGGATATATATCCTTCACTGCGTCATTTATATAGCGATTATCCACAGCGAGAAGATCGTCTATATAGCGTTTGGTGAATGAGAAGGAACGGGCTTTGAATGGATCGGTTTTTGAAAGCGCCTGCATATAGTCATATTCATAAGAGAACAGATACAGGTCAGCCAACAGGGGTGCACAATTAGTACCCATTGGAATACCTATATGCTGCTGATATATTGTGTTGCCAAATTTCACATAGATATTTTTAATGAGAAATTCAAGCAACTCTATAAACAAAGAAACATCCCATGAATGATATCTCTTGTATGTAGTCGAGCTAAAGAATGCTTTATGGCTTCCGACATTAATATATCTACGATCAGTTTTCTTGAACACAGATACTATTAATGAACTTAGACGGTCAATAAGGTCCTGATGAGGGATTGTAGTATAGAGAGTCGAGAAATCCCATGTGGATACATGTCTGTACGGTATGTGACCTTTAGCATCAAGCTCTTCCGTAAGACATTTTGAGTTTTTCAATATCCACATACACTCAACGCCAGAGTTCTTAGAAATAGTGGCGCAATACCTTTCCCAAAATGCTTTTACCTCCTGAAGGGCCCTCGTCAATAGGGTTGAAAGAAGCTTGGTGGTGCAGCTTCTAGAACCAGCTATGAATCTAGCTTTGTATGGTGATTTATGCATTTTGGGAGTCCAGTATATTTTTGGTATGTCGTTATGATTGGTTGGAAGACAAATACCTCTTTCCCTGAGAAACTTTTTGTGATTGTTAAATAAATCTTCCAGAGTAAATGCAGTTTGGGAGTAAGTAGACGTATTTGATGAAGATATGTCTACACTCAATTCTTTAACCAGCACCTGGTAATAGTAATATTTACATATGAATATTATATTATTCGGAGCTTTGTCTGCTGGGACTATGACGAATTTACTCTGGAGATTTGCTAGAACTTCTTGCGAATTGAGGTTTGTCAGAACTTGTTTGTCAGTATGTCGGCACCTCTTCCCACTTCCCTTATATGTGTTGTAATTGTATACTTGATCGTATTATTTCTAAGAAAGGTTAAATTTCCTTACCGTTATTCTTTTTGCGCTCACATTTGCCTCCGCCAGCTCTTTGCTGTGGACAAGGAAGATCATTCCTACATTCATCGACGCGATAAATAACCAGCCCATAGACGTGTAGACGGCATAAGGTTGGGAAATGATACCCAGGGCCCACTGCCCTATGAAAATACTAGCGACGGTGATTTTCCCTGTCAAACTGAACAGGGTGGTCGAAGCTCCAAGAACAACCATGGCTTTCCTCAACACATTGAGCTCCTTTCTGTAAGAGATTGTACTTTCAATTAACTGAGACGTAAGAATGCAGAATCACATGAAAATTTAAGAAGTATTTTGAATAGAAAAGCTTCGAAAACTTTAACACCTCTTCCTGCAGGGAATAATGTCTTCAGTCTTTGTGATTTACCTTGTCTACTTTTGTTCACACCTTTCACTAAGGGCCTGCGTACATTCGCCATGTTCGTTTCACCAACATGGGTTACTTACATTGAATGCATAACTGAGTTAGAATTAATTTCTCGAGGTCGCCGTCTAGCTTGAATTAAGAATACTGATCATCGATACGGATTTTTATATTTTTTTTAGCATCCTGTCTGGCCGACATCATTGAAAATTGTTGTTCTCTTCTGTCTTGTGAGAAACTAGCCTAATTTTATATATACTATGATTTATTTTTTGAAGTTGGTGCTTAATTTGGTGTTTGGATTATGGACGTAGATATTATTTAATGGACCACGGTTGAAAAATGAATGACGAACTAAACGCTTATAAGTAGCGTTTAGTTGTAAAAGGAAATCGCATTCATAATAACTGTTTTATATTGGAATCGTAAAAATACGGTATACATTTGCAGTTCAAGATACTCCAAACGGTACTATAGCTATGCATATTTCTTTTCGACTTGCTACAAATCACCTTTGCTTGATTTCTAAAATGAGCATCGTTAGAGAATACTTTGTTGCCACCAATTTTCGACAACTTATATCGAGTGCTGGACTGTCCAAATTTGAGTAGTTAGTACACTATCTACAAAATCACCCCGCTAAGAGGCATGCATATCACACCATGGAAACAGCCATGTAAGCAAGCCCCAGATTGCTCCATGGTTTTCACTATGAATACGTGAATGATGGTAGCAGTGTTATGTACTGCTGATTGAAATGCTACCAGACGAAATGTGTAAAGACTGTATACAAGTCATTCTGTAATATTGTTATCTAAACTTGTCAAACTTGCGATTGCGACAGGTCTAAATGTGATGTCTCTTCTGGACTAATAGTAGTTTCCTTCAAATCCAGTGCAGGAGTAGAGATTATCCAATGCAAGGAGAGAATCTGGAGAATGCGTAGGCAAGAGCTTTGACAATTTCCGCATATACATAAGAGAACAGATAAAGGTATGCCAAAATACCTATATATCATTGCCCCTCCCAAAATGAGACTAAAAATTTAAATTTACTGAATATCTGAGTTCCTGAACCGATTGGTTGGTTGTTTATCTTAGCACTTCCAAAAGTGAGGAAAATGAGGACAAAGGGGTAAAATATAATATGATGATGTTAGAGATAATTTTGTATCTTCTGTACTTTGTATCTTGTAACTTTCCGCAATACGTCATTTTTGGGTTTCTGCCAACAGTTCTCCACAAATAACTGTTTGTTGCAAAAAAAAAGTTATATATCGTGAATTTTCACAGTCGAAAGTGAAGTAAAACAGCGTCGATGAGCGTTGAGAATTCGTATGTGTTTTGGGGGGCTTTTTGTATACACTCTATCATGGGACTTCAATATAGATAAAATATACCACCTTGAACAAAAATGATACTTCGATGTAAAGTCTTGGCAGATATTACATTGGAAATACTGGAATAATTTTTGAACAAGTTGTCATATTAAACAATGCATATGAAGAAGCCAAAACGTAGAGAAAAGCCCAATTTCCAAACTATATAGATGAATGTTTTCTTTGCAAACTACCCCTTTGTATAGCATACAGTTTTGTGAATTTCATAGACACGAATATGTAATCAACGCGTTTATTAAATTTACAATTACAACTAAATAGAGTAACGAAACTGGAAGTCAAAGTGGCAGCCATATAACATGGATTGAAGTATCCATGCATCCCAGCAAAACTCTGATTGAGATTTTCATACATAATAGGCTCATCTACACTAGGTAAATCTTAAAACCTAAAGAGGTTTTACCTGGGCATTTCAGCTATACCTACTTCTCCTCTTTTTCATCAAGAAATCTGTTATTTAGTTCAACTTTTCAACAAATTGACCGATTTCTCTCAAATTTCACCAGGATAACTGGTTGTCGCGTCCCAAAATGGAGATCAGAAGTCAATGCCACTTTATCCCCAAAATCAAAATCGTCGAACTAGATTTGAGTGGATACATCAGTAAGACACGATATGTCAGAAATATACCGTGTAATTTACAAACAAACATTAGGCATGTATTAACTTTGTGTCGGTTGAAGCCGCTGCCTTTTGGAAATATTGTCCAAGGATCAAGGCCAATGAGCAAGAGTAACTCACTAAAGTACGAAAGATTCGCAGATTTCGCTTTAATGGCGTAGTCCATATTGCCAATTAAGCTCTTTATGAATTTATACTGAGGCCGCCTGGCCGTTGTTTCTATTTGTCAATGGTATAATCTGCATTGTGTTATTTGATTACCTTCTAATCTGGTGAACAATTTTACCAAGGGCGCGTTCCCAGCAATGCATTTTCACCAGTTTTATGCCAGTGAGAATTTCGTTCATAATACCAATTCGACGATCTGTCCAGCCAGCCATATTAGCTCTGAAGTGAGAGACAATATAAACAAAGCTCATTTCAGAGTTACCAGAAATATCTCACCAGTTCCGTTTCAATGCATAATTCATCCAGGTATTTTCAAAGAAATACCAACAGAACCGAAGAGCCCAATATCATATTGATGTTATTCGACTCGTTAACCATATCTGGCCTGGGCTTTTTGGGGCCTGTCCTGGCCTGGGGGGGGTGGTGGCCGAAATGCCCTCCCCCTCCCCTAATATGTTTCTTACCCCTTGAGCTAGGGAGCTGAAACTTACTACACTATACCAATGGGTCAAGCTCTACCAGAAAATGTAAAAAAAATCCAAGATGCCGCTTTGATGACGTCACAGTGACGTCATTTCCAAAAACGGCATTTTTTGGTCGATTTTTCGAATTTTTTATTTATGCAATTTCTCCGCAAAAACTGCATGATAAATTAGTATGATATGAAATAAAAAATAGTTTTTGCCCACTTTTTATCGCAGAAAAGCAGAAATTTTGAAGAAATATGACAAAAACATCACTTTTCTGATACCCCACTTGTCCGCCATCTTGAATTTACCCATGATCCTCTGCTCGGGGGGTATGCAAATGGGCGCAAAATGACCCCAATATGATAAGCTATAAAGTCAAGGAGTTTCAGCGCTCCATTTTTTGTCGTTCCGGAGATAGCGTAGAATGTTAAATGGCCCCCTCCCCCCCAGGCCAGGTATGGTTAATACTCTGAATAATGTATCACACTCATAATTTATTTCAGGATTTATTTTAGATTCAATTTAAAAACATAAATCTCATGTAGACAATTCAACCACTTTGGGTAACCTGCAGTTTTTCTTACCGAAGGTGACGATAGAAGTCGTTACTTAATGCTGATATGGGTATTATGACCAAAATTACACCGAGTGGGAACAGGCCAGCTACTCCGCAATTTCGGTAGAGTAAATACAATACCACAGCCGTTTCCACGGGAATCCATATCAGATAGGGCCCTATTTCTAAAGCCTGCAAATAGAAGAAGCTCACAGTGAAAAACTGAGATTTAATAGACTTGTATTCTACGATGAATTTATGTACACCTATCAATAAGTCGTTATTAATGTATCAATGAATTCCTTATCCTCTAATTACAGGCCGTTACTTGCATTTGTGTGAAGCTGAACTGGGTGATAAGTGAATATGGGTGGAATGGTGTCCTGCAGCTTGCTCGCTGATAGGTATTCCAAGCGCGAATTGTGTACCTATTAACTTTTAGTGTTATTGACCGAGAACAAAAATCCCAAATGACGGACGGAGTTTCCATTCGGGTTGTAGAATCAAAATGATCAGCAATTAAAAAGCCATAGTTCTCAGTAAGATAACATAAAAACACATCGTGTTGATCCACTGATAAGCTTGGCATAATGCAGAAGCATAGTAACTTCGAATAAACTTAATAAACGCATGGTGACAGTCTCAATATTTCGACAAAATTTTATTTGTCATCTTCAGGATGTGATCTAACAGCAGTTACAAGCACTTATATACAAAAACAACTAACAAAGACTGAAATGGTTCGATACACAAAATTAGAGGGCAATAGCCAATCAGATAATATGTGAACATAACGAGGTAAACATGAGTGGCACATAGGCATGACAAGGAATACACACGCCACATGAGGTGTATTGAGGTGTGTGAGTGTGTATAGAGTGGCAGCAGAAATGTCAATCAGGGGAATAAACACAATTGAAACAGAGATTAGAAAGAAAGAAAGAAAAAAAATGTATTAAGTTGATTAGAGAAACGTATGAAAAGGTACCTAGAATTGAAATCGGAAATAAAATATAGAGAATTGAATAGTTACAGAACGGGAAATACAAAACTATATTAGGTTATTAATTAACAAGACAAGGAATACACACACCACAGAAGTGCTGGATGGTTGTATTATCTTATCTAAGCAGTGATTTATGGAATAAAATATATATATAAAAGTTGAAATTAGAAACAAAAATACCAAAATAATAAACAGTAGTCTACCTGAATAACTGTAGCTCTTTCGAAGCTTTTACACCACTGTTAAGTTCGAGATTTGATCGCCGAATAGCCAGGGCTTCCTTAAATAACAAGATATTCCAGTGATCCGCGGAGTCGATAACTTTAGTGTTACACAATAAGACTGGTGACAATGGGCAATATGGAATACCTTCCAATCTATTCGGTAAATCTAGTAAGTCTTTAGTATGTTGGAAGTGCTCACAACTGAACAAATGAGAATGGATTTCGCTGTTGCCTTTACTATGTTCCTTTAATCGTGTTTCAAGACAACGCTCAGTTTTTCTGATGTAACTAGAATTACAACCGGGACAGGTAAACTGTACACAACATCACTTCTAAATTCTAGCGGAGTCTTGTCTTTGATGTTTATAATTGCACTGATTTTAGTGGTTCTCCAGTGAACAATGATCTTCACTGGCTTTCTGAGATGTTTGCGAATTTTACCTAAATATCGTTTGACTATTCGTTCTCCCTGAGAACCAACGTAAGGGAATTTGATCCAGATTTTAGGTATGTCGTCTCCAGGTTTATCTCGAGGCGTACATGCCAAACGGGTGGCGAACTTTTTGACAAGTTTTTCAACTGTAGCTGTGGGGAAGCCATTCCAAGACATAAAGTCTTTAATAACTTTCAACTGATTGTTGAATAGCGAAACAGTGCTACAAATTTTGTGAGCTCTAGTTATAAGTGCCCATATCCAAGCAGTTTTTGTAGTCCGAGGTTGAAAGCTGTCGAAATGAACATACTGGCCGGTACAAGTGGATTTTCGGTATATTGAGGTTGTCATTCCATTGCAGATTTTGATATCGAGAAAATGCACATCAGTATAAGCGTCAAATGTCTCGTGGGTAAACTTGAGTTGCGGGTGGAAAGTGTTCAGGGCCGTCAAGATTGAGTTGAAATCAGCAGGTTTGGCTAGAACAAGTGTGTCGTCCACATATCTGCAGTAGAATTTAATCGTTCCATCTTGGACCAGTTTATCTATCACTCTCTTTTCTAGTTCAGTCATGATGATGTTGGCGAGGGTCGGCCCT